>JAXGGA010001562.1:0-142500 GCA_038373865.1 Uloborus plumipes | reverse complement strand
TTTTTTTTTTATTTTTTTTTTTTTTTTTTTTTTTTTTTTTTTTTTTTTTTTTTTTTTTTTTTTTTTTTTTTTTTTTTTTTTTTTTTTTTTTTTTTTTTTTTTTTTTTTTTTTTTTTTTTTTTTTTTTTTTTTTTTTTTTATTTTTTTTTTTTTTTTTTTTTTTTTTTTTTTTTTTTTTTTTTTTTTTTTTTTTTTTTTTTTTTTTTTTTTTTTTTTTTTTTTTTTTTTTTTTTTTTTTTTTTTTTTTTTTTTTTTTTTTTTTTTTTTTTTTTTTTTTTTTTTTTTTTTTTTTTTTTTTATTTTTTTTTTTTTTTTTTTTTTTTTTTTTTTTTTTTTTTTTTTTTTTTTTTTTTTTTTTTTTTTTTTTTTTTTTTTTTTTTTTTTTTTTTTTTTATTTTTTTTTTTTTTTTTTTTTTTTTTTTTTTTTTTTTTTTTTTTTTTTTTTTTTTTTTTTTTTTTTTTTTTTTTTTTTTATTTTTTTTTTTTTTTTTTTTTTTTTTTTTTTTTTTTTTTTTTTTTTTTTTTTTTTTTTTTTTTTTTTTTTTTTTTTTTTTTTTTTTTTTATTTTTTTTTTTTTTTTTTTTTTTTTTTTTTTTTTTTTTTTTTTTTTTTTTTTTTTTTTTTTTTTTTTTTTTTTTTTTTTTTTTTTTTTTTTTTTTTTTTTTTTTTTTTTTTTTTTTTTTTTTTTTTTTTTTTTTTTTTTTTTTTTTTTTTTTTTTTTTTTTTTTTTTTTTTTTTTTTTTTTTTTTTTTTTTTTTTTTTTTTTTTTTTTTTTTTTTTTTTTTTTTTTTTTTTTTTTTTTTTTTTATTTTTTTTTTTTTTTTTTTTTTTTTTTTTTTTTTTTTTTTTTTTTTTTTTTTTTTTTTTTTTTTTTTTTTTTTTTTTTTTTTTTTTTTTTTTTTTTTTTTTTTTTTTTTTTTTTTTTTTTTTTTTTTATTTTTTTTTTTTTTTTTTTTTTTTTTTTTTTTTTTTTTTTTTTTTTTTTTTTTTTTTTTTTTTTTTTTTTTTTTTTTTTTTTTTTTTTTTTTTTTTTTTTTTTTTTATTTTTTTTTTTTTTTTTTTTTTTTTTTTTTTTTTTTTTTTTTTTTTTTTTTTTTTTTTTTTTTTTTTTTTTTTTTTTTTTTTTTTTTTTTTTTTTTTTTTTTTTTTTTTTTTTTTTTTTTTTTTTTTTTTTTTTTTTTTTTTTTTTTTTTTTTTTTTTTTTTTTTTTTTTTTTTTTTTTTTTTTTTTTTTTTTTATTTTTTTTTTTTTTTTTTTTTTTTTTTTTTTTTTTTTTTTTTTTTTTTTTTTTTTTTTTTTTTTTTTTTTTTTTTTTTTTTTTTTTTTTTTTTTTTTTTTTTTTTTTTTTTTTTTTTTTTTTTTTTTTTTTTTTTTTTTTTTTTTTTTTTTTTTTTTTTTTTTTTTTTTTTTTTTTTTTTTTTTTTTTTTATTTTTTTTTTTTTTTTTTTTTTTTTTTTTTTTTTTTTTTTTTTTTTTTTTTTTTTTTTTTTTTTTTTTTTTTTTTTTATTTTTTTTTTTTTTTTTTTTTTTTTTTTTTTTTTTTTTTTTTTTTTTTTTTTTTTTTTTTTTTTTTTTTTTTTTTTTTTTTTTTTTTTTTTTTTTTTTTTTTTTTTTTTTTTTTTTTTTTTTTTTTTTTTTTTTTTTTTTTTTTTTTTTTTTTTTTTTTTTTTTTTTTTTTTTTTTTTTTTTTTTTTTTTTTTTTTTTTTTTTTTTTTTTTTTTTTTTTTTTTTTTTTTTTATTTTTTTTTTTTTTTTTTTTTTTTTTTTTTTTTTTTTTTTTTTTTTTTTTTTTTTTTTTTTTTTTTTTTTTTTTATTTTTTTTTTTTTTTTTTTTTTTTTTTTATTTTTTTTTTTTTTTTTTTTTTTTTTTTTTTTTTTTTTTTTTTTTTTTTTTTTTTTTTTTTTTTTTTTTTTTTTTTTTTTTTTTTTTTTTTTTTTATTTTTTTTTTTTTTTTTTTTTTTTTTTTTTTTTTTTTTTTTTTTTTTTTTTTTTTTTTTTTTTTTTTTTTTTTTTTTTTTTTTTTTTTTTTTTTTTTTTTTTTTTTTTTTTTTTTTTTTTTTTTTTTTTTTTTTTTTTTTTTTTTTTTTTTTTTTTTTTTTTTTTTTTTTTTTTTTTTTTTTTTTTTTTTTTTTTTTTTTTTTTTTTTTTTTTTTTTATTTTTTTTTTTTTTTTTTTTTTTTTTTTTTTTTTTTTTTTTTTTTTTTTTTTATTTTTTTTTTTTTTTTTTTTTTTTTTTTTTTTTTTTTTTTTTTTTTTTTTTTTTTTTTTTTTTTTTTTTTTTTTTTTTTTTTTTTTTTTTTTTTTTTTTTTTTTTTTTTTTTTTTTTTTTTTTTTTTTTTTTTTTTTTTTTTTTTTTTTTATTTTTTTTTTTTTTTTTTTTTTTTTTTTTTTTTTTTTTTTTTTTTTTTTTTTTTTTTTTTTTTTTTTTTTTTTTTATTTTTTTTTTTTTTTTTTTTTTTTTTTTTTTTTTTTTTTTTTTTTTTTTTTTTTTTTTTTTTTTTTTTTTTTTTTTTTTTTTTTTTTTTTTTTTTTTTTTTTTTTTTTTTTTTTTTTTTTTTTTTTTTTTTTTTTTTTTTTTTTTTTTTTTTTTTTTTTTTTTTTTTTTTTTTTTTTTTTTTTTTTTTTTTTTTTTTTTTTTTTTTTTTTTTTTTTTTTTTTTTTTTTTTTTTTTTTTTTTTTTTTTTTATTTTTTTTTTTTTTTTTTTTTTTTTTTTTTTTTTTTTTTTTTTTTTTTTTTTTTTTTTTTTTTTTTTTTTTTTTTTTTTTTTTTTTTTTTTTTTTTTTTTTTTTTTTTTTTTTTTTTTTTTTTTTTTTTATTTTTTTTTTTTTTTTTTTTTTTTTTTTTTTTTTTTTTTTTTTTTTTTTTTTTTTTTTTTTTTTTTTTTTTTTTTTTTTTTTATTTTTTTTTTTTTTTTTTTTTTTTTTTTTTTTTTTTTTTTTTTTTTTTTTTTTTTTTTTTTTTTTTTTTTTTTTTTTTTTTTTTTTTTTTTTTTTTTTTTTTTTTTTTTTTTTTTTTTTTTTTTTTTTTTTTTTTTTTTTTTTTTTTTTTTTTTTTTTTTTTTTTTTTTTTTTTTTTTTTTTTTTTTTTTTTTTTTTTTTTTTTTTTTTTTTTTTTTTTTTTTTTTTTTTTTTTTTTTTTTTTTTTATTTTTTTTTTTTTTTTTTTTTTTTTTTTTTTTTTTTTTTTTTTTTTTTTTTTTTTTTTTTTTTTTTTTTTTTTTTTTTTTTTTTTTTTTTTTTTTTTTTTATTTTTTTTTTTTTTTTTTTTTTTTTTTTTTTTTTTTTTTTTTTTTTTTTTTTTTTTTTTTTTTTTTTTTTTTTTTTTTTTTTTTTTTTTTTTTTTTTTTTTTTTTTTTTTTTTTTTTTTTTTTTTTTTTTTTTTTTTTTTTTTTTTTTTTTTTTTTTTTTTTTTTTTTTTTTTTTTTTTTTTTTTTTTTTTTTTATTTTTTTTTTTTTTTTTTTTTTTTTTTTTTTTTTTTTTTTTTTTTTTTTTTTTTTTTTTTTTTTTTTTTTTTTTTTTTTTTTTTTTTTTTTTTTTTTTTTTTTTTTTTTTTTTTTTTTTTTTTTTTTTTTTTTTTTTTTTTTTTTTTTTTTTTTTTTTTTTTTTTTTTTTTTTTTTTTTTTTTTTTTTTTTTTTTTTTTTTTTTTTTTTTATTTTTTTTTTTTTTTTTTTTTTTTTTTTTTTTTTTTTTTTTTTTTTTTTTTTTTTTTTTTTTTTTTTTTTTTTTTTTTTTTTTTTTTTTTTTTTTTTTTTTTTTTTTTTTTTTTTTTTTTTTTTTTTTTTTTTTTTTTTTTTTTTTTTTTTTTTTTTTTTTTTTTTTTTTTTTTTTTTTTTTTTTTTTTTTTTTTTTTTTTTTTTTTTTTTTTTTTTTTTTATTTTTTTTTTTTTTTTTTTTTTTTTTTTTTTTTTTTTTTTTTTTTTTTTTTTTTTTTTTTTTTTTTTTTTTTTTTTTTTTTTTTTTTTTTTTTTTTTTTTTTTTTTTATTTTTTTTTTTTTTTTTTTTTTTTTTTTTTTTTTTTTTTTTTTTTTTTTTTTTTTTTTTTTTTTTTTTTTTTTTTTTTTTTTTTTTTTTTTTTTTTTTTTTTTTTTTTTTTTTTTTTTTTTTTTTTTTTTTTTTTTTTTTTTTTTTTTTTTTTTTTTTTTTTTTTTTTTTTTTTTTTTTTTTTTTTTTATTTTTTTTTTTTTTTTTTTTTTTTTTTTTTTTTTTTTTTTTTTTTTTTTTTTTTTTTTTTTTTTTTTTTTTTTTTTTTTTTTTTTTTTTTTTTTTTTTTTTTTTTTTTTTTTTTTTTTTTTTTTTTTTTTTTTTTTTTTTTTTTTTTTTTTTTTTTTTTTTTATTTTTTTTTTTTTTTTTTTTTTTTTTTTTTTTTTTTTTTTTTTTTTTTTTTTTTTTTTTTTTTTTTTTTTTTTTTTTTTTTTTTTTTTTTTTTTTTTTTTTTTTTTTTTTTTTTTTTTTTTTTTTTTTTTTTTTTTTTTTTTTATTTTTTTTTTTTTTTTTTTTTTTTTTTTTTTTTTTTTTTTTTTTTTTTTTTTTTTTTTTTTTTTTTTTTTTTTTTTTTTTTTTTTTTTTTTTTTTTTTTTTTTTTTTTTTTTTTTTTTTTTTTTTTTTTTTTTTTTTTTTTTTTTTTTTTTTTTTTTATTTTTTTTTTTTTTTTTTTTTTTTTTTTTTTTTTTTTTTTTTTTTTTTTTTTTTTTTTTTTTTTTTTTTTTTTTTTTTATTTTTTTTTTTTTTTTTTTTTTTTTTTTTTTTTTTTTTTTTTTTTTTTTTTTTTTTTTTTTTTTTTTTTTTTTTTTTTTTTTTTTTTTTTTTTTTTTTTTTTTTTTTTTTTTTTTTTTTTTTTTTTTTTTTTTTTTTTTTTTTTTTTTTTTTTTTTTTTTTTTTTTTTTTTTTTTTTTTTTTTTTTTTTTTTTTTTTTTTTTTTTTTTTTATTTTTTTTTTTTTTTTTTTTTTTTTTTTTTTTTTTTTTTTTTTTTTTTTTTTTTTTTTTTTTTTTTTTTTTTTTTTTTTTTTTTTTTTTTTTTTTTTTTTTTTATTTTTTTTTTTTTTTTTTACTTTTTGACTTTTGCTTTTGATGCATTGAGTATTTTTTTTTTTTTTTTTTGAAGTTTTTTTTTTATTTTTTTTTTCTTTTTGAGATTTTTTTTTTTTTTTATTTTTTTATTTTTTTTGTATTTATTTTTTTTTTTGACATATTTGTTTTTTTTATTTTTTTGAGTTTATGTTTTTTTTTTGTTTTTTTTGACTTTTTTTTTATTTTGTTTTTCTTTTTTTATTTTTTTTGTTTTTTTTTTTTTCTTTCTTTTTTTTATTTGTTTTATTTTTTTTTTTTTTATTTTCTTTTTTTTTTTTTTTTTTTTTTTTTTTTTTATTTTTTTTTTGTTTTTATTTTTTTATTTTTTTATTGAGTTTCAGCATCGCGAGAGAAAAACTACCGGTGGAGAGGTCCTCAAAAAAGGGGGCGATCGCCTCCATCGCCCCTCCTTTGTATCCGTCCTTGTGTGCCCTTTAATGATACTCCCCTAACATATGTAGACTTTATATAGAGTTTTATACTAAACTGATTTTTAGCTGAAATGCTTATTCGTATTTATTTACAATGAACATTACAAGATATTTGATTGGAATATTTTCGATGAGCATATACTAATCAGTATTAAGATCCTTATTTTTTGATCGAAGTAATTTAAATTTTTGAGCAAGTTAAATAATACACAACAAGAGAAAATTACCTGTATTTTCGTGTTTGCTTACTAATTTTTCTTATTTTTGCAGTTACTAATTGATATACATTTTTATGAAATTTGAGTTGCAAAGAAAATGTTCAATATTAGCAATGTTGATAAACAAATATTTTTATTCTAAGTTAGAATTATATTTTCAAATAACTAAGAAACAGTTTACGTGAAAAATATTCTGTTTTATCTTTTAAGTGATGAAATAATAAGGCTTGTTTAGTTGAGTATTATTTGGATAACTAAATTCTTTTTAAAAAGTTGGGACCGACAAAATATTTTATCGCTGCATTTCCATGAAAATTTGTAAAAAGAACTGAATTATCATTAAAAAAAGCAAGTTACTATTCATACAAATTATTTTTAATTGAAATTTTCAAACCTAATTTTTAACTGAGAAATATAAATTTCAAAATGGAACTTTCAAAATTAGGTGAAAGCATCGTTCTTAGCATAGGCACAATTGAAGCAAAACAAATGCTTTTATGAAGGAGAGGGTAAGAAACAATAATAAAAATTAATTAAATAAAAAAAATAATATTAGAAAGATTTCTCACATATTGTTGAAGATCAAAATGCTAGATGAATAATTATAAAGGGAATTTTTTTCCTGGCATATTACACTGCATATTAAGAAGTCAGAACTTTTTAGACAGTCTTCTCCCTGAAAACTTATATTTAATCGTTTTTAATTATTTGTTTTTATCAAAAGTAAAAATTATGACGTGATAAAGCAGGATGAAAAACATTAATTTTTCTTCAAGCACTAAATTAAGCTTTTGCATTGTTATTGATCAAATGCATGAATTTTGAATACTGTAACGTGAGCATAAAATGTGAGATGTGGGAGTATAACTCTTTTTTTTGTTGTTGTTTATTTATTTTGCTGCTTCAGCTTGAATAAACATATCTCTCATTAAAAAAGGAGGCGTCTCCCTTCCCCTCTCTGTCTTTTGTCAACAACGTTTAAGATCGTCCTATATTTCGTTCTAAAGGGCTTAAACTTTTGTTTCCGACGGAGAGTTCTAAAAAATTCCTGCCCTAACATCATTGAAAGTCAACTGAAATAACCCTTCAATTTTGAAAAAGTTCAAGGGTGGGCTCTAAATTTCCACTCTCCTAACATCTACGCAGATAGTCTAAAACTGCGTTTTTAAAGTTACATTTTCAAAAACAGTTCCAGGGGAGAATTCCGGACCTCCCTTTCCCTAAAACAATCAGATATGATCTATACTTGTGTTTTTAAATTTCAATATCCAAAAATATCCAGAGAAGCGCCTCTGAACCTCTTCAACTACTACCATGGCCAAAAATTCTTTAGAATGCATTTTTCAGAGATAATTTTCTGAAAAGAGGGAACTCGAATCTCTAATCTGCGTATTATCTGCAAAGATAGTCTAAAATTGCGTTTTTAGCAATACAATTTCGAAAAAATCCCAGATCCCCTCTTTCCATAGCACAATCAGTTAATAATGGAGTTTTTAACGTTTCGATATCGAAAAATGGACAGATGAGCGCACTCGAACCTATTCTCCCATAACATTACCAAAGATCGTTTAAAATGCATTTTTAAGACCACAAATTCCAAAAAATATCCGGGGGAGAAACCACCGTACCTCCTTACTTCTGGGTAAATAATATACTTACGATTAGGAACACATTCTCAACTCTCTGATCTAGTTATGACTTCCCTCTTAGAAAATATGTTGGACCCATTCTTTTCCCTCTGTTTGAAATTAATGAGGGGTCGGCAATTTCATACCCCCCCCCCCCCCCAATTTTTTCTCCCCGCTACGGGTCAGAATATTAACTCCTTGTGGTCCTTATTTGAAAATTGCAATGTTCATTGGTCTTTACAAAGGCTAAACATGTTTTTAAAAAACATGAATTTTTTCTAGTATTTCTATTTTTCCAAAGCCCCCCCCCCCCCCCCCCCCAATGTTCAGCAGGCAGCAACACCCATGTTCAAGAACACTTATTGCTTTTGGATTTACAAGGATTTCAAACAACTGCTGAAATAATTAGTTCTAACTATAAATTGGTAAAAATTATTTTAAAATATTTGATTGTCCAATGAAGTAATTCATGAATATTTCAGATTTTTGGCTTTATTTTTCCAATTTCAAGACGCAGCTAACAATTAGTTTTTCTTTGTGGCTTGAAATCGACAAAATCCTTAGATAAGCATTACCACTTCTCCCATACGGACTTTTGACCAGAGGTTGGAAAAACTACATTTGTTTTGTAGCGAGCTACAACTACAACTACTTTGTTATAAATGTAGTTAACTACAACTACTTTTTTCAAAATGTGGCGACAACAAACTACTTTTGAATTGTAGTCGCTATTTCGCTACTTTTTAAAAAATAAATGAATAAAAAGCATGCACCGTTTGAGAATTGACCGAAAAAAATCGAAAAGTGGTTTACATTAACAAATTAACTCATTTGAATATGGAATAGAACTAGGAATTGTCGTTGAACTTATTTTTTACTTTTCCTTTTTGTTCCTCCCGCTCCTTTTTTTTTTTTTGCTAAAATTTGTCCTTTTTAGATTTTTTTTACAATTTTTACTAATATTCGCCACAAGAAGGATTCAAAAGTTAAAAGATTGAAAGAAATCAACCTTCTATTTTTTTTTTAAATTTCTTTGCCAGGAAATATTTAGGAACATGAAAATTATTTTAAGAAATATATAAAAATTATGATGTCAAATAAACCAATGACATCAAACATATAGAATGTATTTCGTCAAATTGATGTATCTAAGATCAGCTCACATTTTTATAGTTCTTATTTCTCATTGCGTCCGCTGCTGTACTCATGCAAGATTTTTTTCCCTTCATTCTCCCTTTTTTTTTTAATTTCATTTATTTATTTTATTTTTTAATTTAAAAGTAGTTCATAAATCGCTACAAACTACTATTTTTTTGTATCGCGCTACTCACTACTCTACTTTTTTAAAAAAGTAGTGCGCAACACTACAAACTACTAAAACATGTACCTAGCTACTACAGTAGTTTCGCTACAGCGAGCTACTTCCGAACACTGCTTTTGACCCACCACTGTGTTTTAATTAGTCGTTTTTTTTTAAACAGTCTTTTGAATTAAGCGAATTATGGACTTCATTCCGCTTTAATACATAATTGGAATGAAAAATAAACAAACCAGATGTAAACAAACTCAAAAACTTCACCTCAGAGAATAAGTTGAACAACCAAAATAACTAAAGCATAAGTGAGGATCATTTGCAAGAAAAATCTAGGTAAAAAAAACTTTCGTTTAAGAAACCAGTAAGCAAGACAGTTTACAACGAATGAGAAACGTAAAATTAGGTGAAGAAAATTAACGCCAAGCAACTTCTGCACTGAATCAACATCAAATTAATAAAATTGTTACAAAATTAATAAGCTCGATTTTTCATCAGAGTAAAACAGTTTAACTTATATTGCATAATAATCCAGTAACACTTATTACACAAGCAAAAAAAAAGAGAGCATGAAGTAGACATTTTGGTCAGCAAAAACTTAAAGACTGTTAAAGGTGTCATAACTCGGTTATTAAATGGAAATAGTAATTTATAAATTAGAAAACCTCTTCTCTTCTTTTCAACCATCTACCACAAGGACTTTCTTCTAAATTTTCACTTTCATCTTCTGAATCATCAGCACTTTCTCGCTTACTTTTCGAGCCCTTCTCACTATCACTAAAAATTTTAGCCATATCTACAAAAAGCTACGTATTTTGTCAAAGGTACTAGTTAAAAGAAGCGTCATTTATTAGTTTTAAACTAAAATAAGCAAACATGATTCGCATCAGCTGCTTCAGACATGCCTTCCGACATCAAAAACACCAACAGGATTAAAAATAAAAAACAATCAGCCGATTTTCCCATTTCACTTCTTTGTCAAGTTGCGAAGAAGAAAAACAAAAGTTTTATTTCAGAAATAATAAAATTTACTTTTAGGTACTGCATAAGAATCTCTGCCAAATTACAGTTTTAAAAATATTGTGCTTAAATACTGTAATTCAATCAAAAACAATAACTGTAATTCAATCAAAATAAAGTAGGACGCTGAAGGACGTTTATCATTTGCTAAGCTAAGGCCTCCGTGGCTGAGCGGCGAAAAGCGTCTGTCTTCTACCAGGGAGCTGGGTTCAGCCATGGGCTCATGGGTGTCCCTTGGGACACACTGGGAGCCTCAAGGGTGCAAGATTGGAGAGGTCAGGAAAATGACCCTTAAATATTATTTTTGCGCTGGTGAAAACTTTCCGTCTGTGTTGATAAGGACGCGGAAAGGGAAGTAAAACGAGGAGCAAGTAAATAAAGAATTCGAAAATCACACCATAGGCAAAGAGAGCAATTTGCTTAAAAATTAGAGACTAAGAGGGATGAATTTATGAGGGTTTTGAGTTTAGTGATAGAAATTGAAATTCCAGAAATTACTAGAAGAAATCGATCGCTCGGCGCGAAGTATTTGAAAACGGGACTCATCTTTAATGGCCGGCTGCTCCTTGTAGCACCTGCTATTCGCCCGCAAATGGTTTCCGTGACACCAGTCGCAGTCGATGTATAAAAGGTGGTAATGGCGTTGAACCAACGCTAGTGTAGTGTTTTTGGAATGAACGTGTACTATCTTACAACTTACAATTGCGCTTTCCTCGCACTCATTTGGTCCACAGGACACACGTATACCGCATTGACCAGTTTACAGGGTGGGCAACCATTCACAGCATAACAACACATTCACGCAAAGAAAGGACAAGGACAGGAGAGAGAAAGTACATCCGCGCCCTAGCCGGGATTCGAACCCGGGACCACGCTATCTGGATCAGACTTCTCTTACCACTGTACAAGGTGACCGGACCTCCTAGCATGCATAATTAACTCTTCCACTCATTCTTTCACTGAAATGTAGTCCTGAATATTTACTGTTTCACTACGTGTTTTTATTATGGTACTCCTATCTAGATTTTTCATCTCTCAATACGCCGTAATTGCCTCTTCGAAATTAATTTGACCGCAAAAGGAAATTTTTCTATGAAAATTAAAATTATGCAATCTGGACTCTTTTATTGCCTTTTTCCAAAATAATGACATGAGAAAATTGATCCGAACTGACAATGATTTTAGTTAGGCGCGCACGCTGATCAGAATATTTTTTATCCACGCGAACTAAACAAATGTGCTATATTTCGAAATTCATAAATAAGTAAATAAAATCATAACCAGATCTGAAACTTACTGTTAGCTGAGGGGCGTTAAAATTCTATTAGTTTATTCCCTGTAAAAAGCAATTTTTTACGTACTATTTTTTTGAATTTTGCTTCCCCACTTCGTCATACAGGAAAAATGAGAAAATTACATTTAGAAAAAATAATATGAAGACATTTTCTTATACATTTGAAGGTAATTACTAAACACCCTGAAGGCAAAATTTCCAAATCATGCTAAAAATGAAAAAAAAAAAAAAAAAGTTGTGCATTTCAACAGATATCCTGATGTAAATAGAATAGAAACAGAAAAAAATTCATAAAGATAAACCAGATGCTGGAAAATAAGGGTGTAAGAGACGAAATTTAAAAAAAGTTTTTTTTTTTTTTTTTTTTTTTTTTTAACAGATAAACATGAAAAAAGAAATAATGTTTAACTAAAAAATAAAATAAATAAAAATAAAATAAAATAAAAATAAAGAAAAGAAAAAAAAAATCGACTCTAAAACCAAACCATTTGATGAAATTGCCATTAAAATTTCAGCAAAATCAAAAATAGCGCACATTTGTTGCCTAATAAAATCTGCCTTTTAAAAATGTGTGCCCCATCGGGGCCCTATTACCTAGTTCTTTTATCCTGATCGGAGAGTATAGGGTACAATTGTAAAGGGCTTGGAATTAAAATTATCACCTGACATTTTAACCCCCCCCCCTTGATATTTATTTGAATTAGTCGCTTTTGAAGTATAGTTTTGTAAATGCGTCCAATACCTCCACTACCTCATTTGATCGAGCATTGAAAGCACTAAAGGAGTCAGTCACCGCGCCTAAGCCAGGGCTGAGACAGAAACATGATTTGCATTGACATGCATTGAAAGTACTGTCCGTCCAAGAAAGCCGCGCCTATCACTCGCGAATCATTGCACTTAAAAAAGGTTTGATGGGTTGTAACTGGGAACTCTCCGAAGTTTTCAATTTAAAAACTTGCATTTCTGCTATCCTTTTGACATATTTAAATAAACTATGTATTTGATATTAGCATCGTTCTACGTAGTTTGATACTGCTCAAAATGCTTCTTATTATTCTTCTCCTTATTGTTATCTTACCTATCACCTTTTTGGTAAGATTAGAGAAGACATGACGCATGTGTAAATGCGCGGAAGGTTTTACTGATCTTTTTATTTTCAAACTTCCCTCTCCCCGTATTTAAAGGAGGAAGTTTATTACAACAAAACACAGTATATTTTTTTCAGAATTGTGGCCTTTACTAACATCCGTTCGAATCTGACCAGTTGCGGATTTGACTTGTCACAACTGTTGCAATTGCTAGAGGCCACCCACGAATACCCAACATGCACATGATAAATGTTTTACATAGTTCTGTTTCTGTGATAGACAAGGCAAAGGGGCCCACAAAAATGCATTGGGCTGGCTTACAAACCAGGAAATTCGCTATGGAGACCGGCCTTTGTGGTACCGAATGCATCCGAAAAGATCTATGCGTAAACGAATGCCGAAGAAAAACTTCGAGACTGCATGATCTGACTGCTAAAAGTTGATAAGAAAAAAAAATCACAATTCGCCCACAAGGGCGTAGCCAGGACTCACGTTAGGGGGGTGCAAGTAGTGGCACCCCAATAGGAGGTCACTGTGACCTCCCAAAAAGTTTTTATCCGATGCAAATTGGCTGATGAAATTTGAAAACAGTGAGACAGTATTGCAAGGCTGTACTTCTTTATTTCATTTATTTTTTTTCTTTCTTTTTTCTTTAATTAATTTATTTATTTTCGTGATGCCTCACGTCTCTTTTGGTAGATATGGATAAGTATGCATTCTTGTATTTTATTTATTTATTTTTTAATCATTCAGTAAAGTTCTGAATTTCATTCGGAAAATTAAAAATTTTCTCCTCAAAAACAGGCAAGCTTACAATCATTTTCTGAAAAGTAATCAATCCTTGATATAATAACGCAGTTTATATAAAGTTCCCAAAAATTAGCATAAAAGTCAAATTTTTCAATAAAAACAGAAAGAAAAAAGCAAGAAAGGAAGAGAAAAAAGTGCTTGAAATTTTATTGCACAAAAAAAAGGAAGAAATTATGAACTCAAAGAAACTATACTTTATTCAGTCATGCACACCTTAAACCAATGGATGGTATAAAATATTTCTAAAAGAACAAAACAGTAGTTTATAATTTTTTTATAGTTCTTCACCAGCATGTTACAATGAAAAGCATGAAAGGGTACAAAATCGTTTGTCAAAAAAATAAATAAAATGGGAGGTCACAGTGACCTCCCATTGGCTCTGATCTAGGGGGGTGCATCTGCACCCCCCTGCACCCCCCTAGCTACGCCCTTGTTCGCCCACAAGAGCGTTTCAGCGCGAACGTTTACGAGTCCGAAAAGTTCGTCTTGATCAGAGTTATGTCGTTTTGTGGAATTAATCCGAAAAATAGCGTTTCTCTCTCAGTGCAAATTCAACATAAAATACTACCATCCCGAAAATAATGCAATATATGTCGGATTGCAAAAATATCCGAAATAATTCCGAGGATACTGCGCGAAAGATTCCGAGTCCAAATGCGTTCATTCGCGGATTCATGTGAAAATATCCGAGCACTACCCGAACCAATACGAGATCGCACGAGTCGATGTTGGAATATCCGAATCAATCCGAAAGAATCCGACAGTGTACGAATTCATCTGAAGAAATCCGAAATCCGATGAGGGGTGCCGAATTTTTCCGAAACTTCCAAGGACAGACGAATTCACCCGAAAAACTCCGAATATCATTTTGGAGTTGGAGCGTGCAGGCTTTCAGATATATCCGAATCAATGCGAAAGAATCATAGCCGAATGCCCGAACGATGCTACCTGAGACAGATTATAAAAATGTCTAAATCATTTATATGTATATATAACGAGTTTGAAAATTCCCCCGTTCGCACATTTTTCAATTCTTCGCTATTTTTATTCAAGATTAGAAAAAAATGTTTATCTCTTTCAAACAATCAGGTTTATTTTAACTCAGTCCAATTTTTCGTATAATCTACGTTCTGTTCATAATTTTTGTTTTAGTTCATATTCATAGTCTTTAATATTCTCCTTACTTTGATTTAATTCTTATTTCTTTTTTACGCGCGAGCAATTATTTTAAATTCCCCAACTCTTTATAAATGTGCTCTCTACGTTACGCGAGCGATATTATTCTTTTAAGTGTACTGTGTACTAACTGTTGTTTCGCAAACTAAAAAGAAAAAAAAAATCCATTCAGTCTGTCGAAAAAAGTAAGTTTTATTCTCCTCTGTTGAAAATTTTACGTAGGAAAAATAAGAATTTTCAATAAATAGAATAATAAATTAACTCCTACAATATTTGAAATAATAAAGTATAATTCTTCAAAATTTGAGCTAGAATAGTAGGAAGATTGTATCTCAAAAAGAAAAAAAAATATGCGTTTTTTTTTTTAAATTAAAAATATCACATAGCGTGCAGTAATTGTACTGAACGCCCTGAAATTTTACCTTATTTAAAAGCCTTACTAATCGTTAGAGAAATCATTTACTTTGCCTTCTCTAGATGGCAGCACAAAAAATTTTTCTCAAGTCGTAAGAAAATACAAATCGTCGAGCAAATAATCCTACCCAAGTGTCAATGTCAATCACAGATTAAGAATAAAACATTGCATATCGATAGAACACTCTCAAATATTGAACACTTGTTTCGTTTTTTTTTTTTTTTTTCTTTTTCGTTCGACCACAAACACTTCAAATTGGGTGAGATTTACTTGCGATGGGATTTTTTTAACTCCTATTTGGGATAGATACACTGACATCTCTCTCTGAGGAACCAGAATCGAAAACCCAAAGTGGTGTAGGGAGGCTACACTGATAATACAGCGAGCGAATGTAAACAGCAGGCAGAGCAAACTAATGTCCATTGTCCATTAGGACTATTTCACATGTTTTGACAAAGGGTGGTTATTACGACCAGTTCTAAATTCAGGCAATTCCGCAATGATCCCAATAATCATAGACCTATCTTCCTTTAAAAATGTCTTCCTTTCCAGTTACCTAGAATCTAGGTCCGTCATTTCGAATTTTTAAAGGGGGGGGGGGGAGGAGGGCAAAATTAATAAAACTAATGTAAATTACACCAAAAAAACACGCTTACTTTTATGTAAATACATTAATTTCTATAAGTCAAGTCAAGGGGAGGGGCGGGGGCAATTAACCCCATGATCACCCAAATGACGGGTCTGATAGAATCGAAATGGAAAGTTATTCAGGTGCTACCAGGTGCGTAGTGAGAGAGGGGAGGAGGGAAAATACCGTAAAATGGGGTGAATCGGTACACTTTTCAGCTTTGATTGTAAAAAAAGTAGTTAAAAGATTTTTTTTTAATTTGATTTTTTGAGTAAAAACTTCGGTCTTGCTTTGCTCTTGATATTCCAAGCAAAGACAAAACATTTTGAACAGTCATTATTTATATATATCGGAATTTAGGGGTGTTCCGAATCCCCCCGTTGATAGGGTCAATCGGAACACATGTTAAAAAATTTTTTTTTTTCAATTTAACCTGTAATAGGTCTCACAAACATGAATAATATTGATGGGGGAGAATAAGAACAGATAGTTACTATCAAATAAAAGTTTATTTTCGATACCAGTAAACGTTTATGATTTGTCAAAATTCAAAATAATTTTGAACTTATGAAAAATTGAAATTAATTTTAAGAAATGCTTTTGAATTGAAATACAAAGATTTAACATAAATTGAAGTCACTCATGTCGTCCACAAATATGTACTTGTCCTTAAAACTAGCAGTTGTGGCTTGGCTTAAGTTTTTTCATAACATCTTCTGGGATGAACGCTGCCTTTTCTTTAGTTTCTTAAAATCTCTTGGTTTCGGGGATTGTCCTGTAAAATTTTCCCACTTATTCATCGCTGTCTGTGTGCTGGACTTTTGCTATATAAAGTCTATGACTTTCCCCTATGTATTTAAATAAAAAAAAGACTCCTGGAGCAAAAATCTTTTTAAATCTGCAACTTTCTGTCATTCTAAGATCTAGTTGCTCACTAGAAGGGATAAGCAGTAATAAATAATTGTCTTTGTCTTGACTAGAAGAATTGGGGTTAAAATATTGATTTTCAAACAGTTTTCTTTAAATGAGTTTGAACTGGAACAAAAGAACACGTGTTCCGATTCACCCCGCAAATTGTTTTCCTATGACATTATGAAGAATTTTTCATTTTTATGCCGCAATTAAAATATGTTGCCTCTTCTAGTGTGGTACATTGTTGCTCAGATATATGCAAAAAAACCCTATAGATTTGAAATATAGAGGGGTCTGTACTTACATGCAAAATTTTGCAGACCATGAAAACTCGACGATTTTTAGCGTCCCGCTTGCAGATTCGCACAGAAGCCAATAGTGTTGCCATCAGAATGACAAAAATATTTTTTCCTACTTTTTATAATATTACCTTTCTAAAAAAAATTAACTGCTATAAATACCCGACGGTATATTTATGAAGAATTTCTTTGTATGATCAGGAAGCTTTGTTCCGAATCACCCCGCTGTTCCTATACACCCCATTTTACGGTATAAAAATGTTTTACTTTTTTACTCAATATTTTTCCTTGAATGATTTCCTTTATTTTAATGGAAAATAATGTAACTATGTTTTTACTGTCTAAAATTTTTTCGTGCGACCTCCGAGACATCTGCGCACGCGCCAAGTCTCTTCGGACTTTCTCGAAATAGGGGAGAAAAGCAACGAGGAAGTAGTAAGCGAACAAAAGCTGAAGGCATCGGATAGTGCGCATCCTAAACCTATCTCCCCTTTTTCAGATGGAAGCGTCCGTGGCTCCCAGGCGCACAATACGCAAACAGACAGTATAAGTTTTGTTTAATTTGTGTCAACAAAACTGCTCTACCGCAAGATTTAAGTTACTTAAGGCTACAGTGGACAAATAAAATTGATTTTTTTCAATTATTGATTTACATGTCTAAAACTTTGTGTGCTTGTATTATTGTATATTTACGACATCTAAAAGCATAAACAACATAAATTAGTGCAAAAACAATGAATACTTTTTTTCAAATTTCAAATTTAAATATTTTTTTAACAAAATTTCAAAATGTTCCAGGCGTCGCAATTTTTTTTCAAACTTTGAATTTCCACTTAATTTCCAATCATTAGGCATGATGGCACAAAACAATGCATTATATGCAATGTTTTATGAGATAGTTTATAAAATATGGCTGAAAATAAAAAATTTCAGTTAAAAAAATCATATAAATTATCATTTTCAGCCATCTTTCATAAACTATCACATGAAACATTGCATGTAATGCATTGTTTTATGCAATCATGCCTAATGATTGGAAATAAAGTGGAAATTCAAAGTTTGAAAAAAAATTGCGACGCCTGGAACATTTTGAAATTTTGTTAAAAAATATTTAAATTTGAAATTTGAAAAAAAGTATTCATTGTTTATGCCCTAATTTGTGTTGTTTATGCTTTTAGATGTCGTAAATATACAATAATACAAGCACACAAAGTTTTAGACATGTAAATCAATAATTGAAAAAAATCAATTTTATTTGTCCACTGTAGCCTTAAGTTTATCCGAAATTGATTTAGTATTTAGTGAACTTCCGTTATATTTTTACTTCGTTTGGATGTAATGAATTAGAGTAATTCCGCTTTTAAAATAGCTCAAAATGAATTATTTATTTCTAATGAATTCAGATGTAGTTCTTAGAAATAAATAATTCATTTTGAGCTATTGATGCGATGGTAAAATGGAAAAATTAAAATGTGTTGACTCAGCACATAAACTAGACAAAAGACGTGCAACTTGAATTTGAATCATTTCTTCACATTCAGATTAATGCAACAAGCTCCCAGGGGGGGGGACAAGGAAGGAATGCGGTGGGGGGGGGGGGCATTTTTATGGGTAATATATATTACACGTATAAGGACCAAACCCAGAGAAAAATCCTAGTTGCATCATCCCTCCGAAAAAAAATCCTGGCTACGCTACTGGTTGTTACCATCACAGGTGCTAAACAAGAATCGTGTGCGCTTTTCAAGAAAAACCACTAGTTTACTAATAATTACGTTGGGCAACAACGGCGTACATAGAGGGGGTGCAAAGGGACATATATACCACCCAAGGTTTGTTGTCGAAATTTAAAATGTCAGGATGTCTTCAAAATCATGCTTAGAGCTCAGATTATGTGGTCTAAAAATCATTAAAATATGAGTGCACATAGCTCTAAAACTACCTATGGTACATGGGTTTACACAGGGAGGGGGGGGGGGATAATTATGGAGCAAGTTGCGCCACCTCATAATAAATACATATAATCCTCACCCCTCCTGTGTGCATTTTTTTCCCATGAGAAAGGAACATAGAGGAACATAAAGCTATTATGGAAAAGAAAAATATTTAAATTTATTCAACAAGAAATTGTAACATGCATCAAAAAGACTTTTTTTTTTTGACTCAATCCTTTTAAAATGTAAGTAGCCTTGTTTCTTTTTTGATAAAAAGCACCTCTGAAATGGAATGGTGTCTAAGTGTCTGTTGCAAGAAAAGTTCAGATTGTTTGATTAAATTTTAGTTTATCATGAATTCTCCGAGAACTCGTACACTTATGTACGCTAAATACATGTGACAGTGATAAAATGGGGGAGGAGGGGGTTTATAAAATGGATAAATTATATTTTTTTATCTCTGTTTTTTTGTGGAAGAATTTCGACCACTGTGCTCTACTAACCTTTCATGGATTCACTAGCAAAAGGGGAAAACTGATGAGAACTAGTTTAAAGGTTTCCAACAACATACTTTTGAGCCCTTGACTGGACAAAACCAACATATTTTCTTATAAACAAGCTTGAGTTGTGTATAATTTTTCATTTCAATTTGCTCCCATGTTTCCTATCATTTTTAAAGTGACAGTTCCTTTAACTAACCATTAGATTACTTCATCGAACTTTCAGTAATATTGGACTCCGCCAATGGAATTGGAATAGTTTGATCTTATAATATCTTAATTATTTTTCATACACCATTTTTACTTCCTTCTATATCTAATACATACAAGGACGTATTCTGCTCATAAAAATTCTTGAATTTTGTAGTTAGTATGCTGAATAGACCAATAGACGAATCATTTTGGCCATTTAGAAGAATACCAACCTTTGTGTACTGTGTGTGACCAATTGTATGTAGTTCGCGTATTTAGGACTTCCATTTCGAGAAAGTATCAAAAGGACTCCCATTATTCATCATTAAACGCCGTCTAAAATTTCGTTTTTAGGGTTTCCATTTCAAAACATTTCCGTGAATCCCCTTCTTCAATAACATCATTGAAATTCATCTACATGTGAGTTTATTGAATTTCAATTTGAAAAATTTGCCTACAGATGGCCCCTGAACCTCTCACCTCATTAGTACTAGTACACACAGAGTGTCTAAAATTACTCTTTTAAAGCGCCCTGATCAAAATACTTCTACCCCCCCCCCCCCCCGCCGTTCTCGCGAACATCATTTTAAGAAGACTTATTTTTTGTTTTGGACAAAAATTCCGAAAAATATCCGAGAGAAAACTTTCGAGAATTCCACCCCCTGATATATCATCGAAGGGCGTCTAATGCCCTCCTGCAAATGCAACACCCTGCGCAGTTTGCAAACCGCAAAGATTTGCGAATTGCGAGTGGACTGCGGCTATATTAGACAGCAATTTAACTTGACACTGAACGTCACTACGGGCGGAGCCAATAAGAGCTCACAAGCAGTCAGCGATCTCCTCTAATTCGCTGTGACGTTTTATCTAGCTCATTTTTCATAGGCTAACGTCACGCAAACGTCACGCTGACGTCACGATGTTTTTGTCAAGAAACGTTGCTGTGTAGTATAGTCTCCGATGCAACTGAAACGCGACTGCTGATTTGCAAACCGTAACGTCAGATCTCTGATGCTCAGAAGTGCTCAAACCGATAATAAACAGCAATGAGTCAATGAGAGGAAAGTGACGGTAACTGTGTGAACGGTTAACTGAGTAAACAATCATTTAACATGCTTACTTTTTGATCCTTTCTAACAAAATTATACTCGAGCTGAGTTGGAAGTTCAAACTTCAGAATTAGAAGAGAAGAGTTTATGAGCAAACAAAGGCATGGCGAACAGTTGCCGAAATGAGTGTTAATCGGACGTGGGTCCAAGTGAAAAATAAATGGAACGACCTAAAATATAGGATCAAATGCAAATCTGTGAGAATTAAAGAAGGGAGATGACCGGTGGAGGCCAAGCCCCAATAATTCTGCTACACCATTGGATAAGAGCAGTGGTCGGAAGTAGCGCGCTACAAGTAGCGAAACTACTGTAGTAGCTACATTTTTTAGTAGTTTGTAGTGTAGCGCACTACTTTTTGAAAAAAGTAGAGTAGTGAGTAGCGCGATACAAAAAAATAGTAGTTTGTAGCGATTTCTGGAAACTACTTTTAAATTAATTAAATAAATAAATTAATTTTAAAAAAAGAGAACGAAGGAAAAAAACAAGGTT
This sequence comes from Uloborus plumipes, assembly GCA_038373865.1. Lineage (NCBI taxonomy): Eukaryota > Metazoa > Arthropoda > Arachnida > Araneae > Uloboridae > Uloborus > Uloborus plumipes. Next base: position 121,974 of record JAXGGA010001562.1, on the reverse strand, counting down.
TAATTGACTCGGACTGGTGCAAACCTTGCACGAGTACAGAAGCGGACGCAAGGAGAAATAAGAACCATAAAAATATGAGCTGATCTTAGATATATCTTTTTGACGAAAACATTCTATCTGTTTATTGTCATTGGTTTATTTGGCATCATAATTTTTATATTTCTTTAAATAATTTTCATGGTCCTAAATATTCCCTGGCAATAATTTTTTTAAAAAAAATGAAGGTTGAATTTTTTAAATCTTTCAACTTTGGAATCCTTTCTCGAGGCGAATATTTGTAAAAATTGTAAAAAAAATCAAAAAGGACAAAATTTAACAAAAAATAAATACATAAATAAATAAAGAACAAAAAGGAAAGGTAACAAATAAATTCAAAGACAATTCCTAGTTGTATCCCATATTCCAATGAGTTAAATCATTAATGTAAACCACTTTTCGAATTTTTTCACTCAATCCTTAAATGGTGTACTCTTTTTATTTATTTATTTTTTTAAAAGTAACGAAGTAGCGACTACAATTCAAAAGTAGTTTGTAGTCGCTACATTTCAAAAAAAGTGGTTGTAGCTATAGTTAACTACATTTATAGCAAAGTAGTTGTAGTTGTAGCTCGCTACAAAAGAAATGTAGTTTTTCCAACCACTGGATAAGAGGGTGTTTGGATTGGTAGGCGAAGCATGCATAAATGGAATTATCGGGGAAGAACTGGACACTTCATACGTAAGAACAGTATTAAATTATACAATGCATGCATGTTATTCCCAAAATTAAATATTTGTCATACAAAAGCAATTGCAAGGTTTCTTATTTATTTTTTCTCATCTTTGATTAGTAACACTGTATTCAGTCGAGTCTCGATGGCTCGAAGTCTCAAGGAATCGGCTAAAGAGTTCGGGTTATGGGTGTTTGAGTAATAGAATTTCTATAACCTTTTCAAGAATTAAGATGCTCAATGAAAGGTTCAAGATTCAGGAATGTTCGAGCAATAAGTGTTCGAGTTAACCATACTCCACTGTAAATGTAGTTTGCTTAGTAGCTGATGTTTAATTAATTCTTATTCATCTATTTTATTTGTACACTGAAGTGACAAAAGTCATGGGATAGCAATATGCAAATTTTCAGATAGCAGTAGCATCGCATAGAACAGGTATAAATGCGCAGTGCTTTTACAGAGCTTTCATTTCTGTTCAAGTTATTCATGTGAAGAGGTTTTAACGTGATGATGACCGCACGACGTGAATTAACAGACTTTGAACGCGGAATGTTAGTTGGAGCTAGACGCATGGGTCATGCCATTTCGGAAATCGTTAGAGAATTCAACATTCCCAGATCCACTGTGTCAAGAGTGTGCCGAGAGTATGAAATTTCAGGCATAACATCCCACCATGGACAGCGCAGTGGTCGACCGCCTGCACTTAAAGATCGAGACCGGCGACGTCTGCAAAGAGTCGTAAATTCTAACAGACAAGCAACACTGCGTCAAATCACCGTAGAAATCAATGTGGGACGTACAATGGACGTGTCTGGTAGAACTGTGCGGAGAAATTTGGATTTCTTGGGCTATTCCAGCAGAAGACCGACTCGAGTGCCTTTACTGACAGAACGACATCGCTTGCAGCGACTCTCGTGGGCACGTGAGTATATCGGTTGGTCCCTAGATGAATGGAAAACCGTGGCCTGGTCCGATGAGTCACGATTTCAGCTGGTAAGAGCCGATGGTAGGGTTCGAGTGTGGTGCAGACCCCACGAAGCCATGGACCCAAACTGTCAGCAAGGCACTGTTCAAGCTGGTGGTGGCTCCGTAATGGTGTGGGCTGTTTTTTCATGGCATGGACTTGGTCCTCTAGTGCGACTAGACCGAACATTGACTGGAAATGCTTATGTGCAGCTACTTGGAGATTACTTGCAGCCATTCATGGACTTCATGTACCCAAACAACGATGGGATTTTTATGGATGACAATGCGCCATGTCACCGGGCCACAACTGTTCGCAATTGGTTTGAAGAAAATTCTGGACAATTCCAACGAATGATTTGGCCACCTAGATCGCCCGACATGAATCCCATTGAGCATTTATGGGACACCATCGAGAGGTCTGTTCGTGCCCAAAATCCTGCCCCATCAACGCTTTCACAATTATGGACGTCTATCGAGACAGCATGGCTCAATATTCCTGCAGAAGACTTCCAACGACGTGTTGAGTCCATGCCACGTCGAGTTGTTGCACTTCGCCGGGCAAAAGGAGGGCCGACACGATATTAAGAGGTATCCCATGACTTTTGTCACTTCAGTGTAATTGTGTCAGTTTTAGCAATAACAGATTTCATTGGCTTTAACTAATTTCACGTGAATCTTGATGTAATTTCCCTCATAAGAGATTTAATTTCACAAGGTAATAATCAGCAGTATCGTCGCTACATGTTTGTGTGCGTGTATGTGTGTGGGTGGTAGGGGGTGACACCCGGAACGGACCGAAAAAAATGAAGAAAAAAAAAAAAAACCCGGTTGACACTCCTGTGAGGTGTGATATAAAAATGGTTTTCAGTGTTTATGATAAATAGATGCTTCAACTGTTAATTTTTTACCAGATATGTACAAATACATTTGATCTTTTAAAAACAGTTGCGTAATTACTGGCCATTTGCGGCGGAAGGCAAGCTTCTGGAAGGAGAGGGGGGGGGGGTCACCCATAATGCATTGAAGAGTTTTAGAAAATATAAATACTAAAATACTCATAAATTTTAAACTATAGTAAAGTAACACAGCGGCAACAGTAATAAATACAGCGGTAACACTATGGGGGAAAGTGTGGTGACGCCCCTCAGAGGGGGAAGGGGTGACACTCAAAATGCATTTAGGAAGTTCTGAAAAAATATTAAAACTGAAATTCCAAACACTTCTAATCACACATTTACTGTACCAAATTTTAAAAAGAGGTTCATCCACATGAGCACAAAAAATTGTTTTCTCTTCCCTTTTTTTACTCTTATTATCCGTTTAGACAAAGGAGAATCTTTTCCTTTAGAGTAGGGCGGGAAAAGATACACAAAATAGCCAGCGCAAGTACGACGAATTTATTTTATATTAGTTTTGTTCAAATGAAAAAGTACCAAGCAATACTGTGGGTCTAAATGAGGACTTAATTAAAAGTATTTATCATAGGCCTGACCATAAAGATCCCACTGATTAACTATCCGAAGGATTCTTTTTTTCCAGAATTTCTGTGGCTGTGACGAGACCTAGTTTTTCCCAATGTCCTTGAGTTTGCCGTCCAAAATTAAGCGCTTCCATTTCAGATGCTTTTTCAAAGGACTAAACACACAGAAATCGCTGGGTGACATGTCCGGGTTGTTGGTCGGATGGTCAAGCAGCTCCCACTTGAACATTTCGAGTGCCGCATGGAGACGTGTGGAGAGAGGAAACTCCATTCTTTCACTGACTTGTGTGATACATAGTCTTCCCCTTACGCCGTCGCCATCCATTGATAAATATCGGCAGAAAAAGGTTGGTAATCATTTTTTTTCTTAAATGTTTTCTTTTGACTGTAATGTATTGCTTCACCGATTAATATTTTTTCATTATTTTACTTATGATTTCATGTTCTATATCATCCGATATTTAATAACTTTTTTTTAATAATCATGATCATGATCTTCTTTGACTGAAAATCTTGTTAGGGAAAATAATTTTAGTAATACATGGTGATAACTTGATCTTAATAAGAGGTAATTGCATTTATTAAGTTGACGATGCTATTAGTGAAATCATTGAAGTTGTCTAACGTAAATTCCCGACTGAATACTAACTTTATCAAACAATAACTCTGAAATTGTAAATTGGGACCCAAAGATTTGTCGTTATTTATTTACTTTTTCATTTATTTATTTATTTATTCGTCACGGTTTTCCAATGAATTTTGTACCTTGCCTTTAGAGGAGACGCTTGGTTTTTAGTTCGATCAGAGTTTATATTTTAAATCGAGGCAGCAACTCCGGGAGAATAAAGGGGGGGGGGGTTGAATGCCTCAAACATGCTCTTGAGGGTGCTGAGCGTTCTTTTCGAAAGTAAGTACAAAGGAACACAGTATAAAGTAGCCAAATATTAAATGCCTCTAAAAATATTTAGTGCACCTGGAGAGACGTGAGTCACTGCAGACTGGGTTTTGGAGGAGTTGGTCACAATGTTTCAGAATATATCTAATTAATTGCTCCTATTTATGGCTTCGACTGTTGAATAGCGTGTCAATAGATGTGACTGAATTTTCTACCAATAAAAATATGAAGATGAATATTTAAAAAATATTATTTTCTTGACATTTTGAATTTATTGGCAATGGCAACTGTCAATATAATAGCAATTGATTTAAAGTCACTTATAAAAGTGACTTTAAATCACTAAAGTTTAGGTTTTTATATTTTGCTCTTAAATTACTTATAGCTTTACAAATGCAAGAATTAAAATTCAAAAGTGAGAAAGGGTCTGTAGCTCTGTTTTAAGTAAATATTCTTTTCTCTTCAATAAACTAAATTTTTAAAAAAGCTAGCAATCTTAGAAAGCTGTCACGGAGTTATTGCCTTCAAAATAAATTAAAAATTAATACTTACTAAGCATGCATGCGTAACACTATTGTCTCCTTCATATTTTAAACGAGATGAAGCCGCAAAAAAATACTGAAGTAAAAGAAAGTTGCAAAAATAATGCGTTTCCCTGATAATATCCGGCAAATATTTTGAGCGGAAGTTAATACTCGGGAAATCAAGACTACTTATGTTAACATCAAAGTTTTACTCGTAAAAATCGACCAGTGGGAAAAAACGTAAACTAAATTGATTAATAATGCCGTTACTTCAAAAGCTTTTCTTACCATGTGTGATTTAATTACACAAAAAAAAAAAAAAAAAACTCAAATGTGACATTTTGATAACATAAAAACTAGAAAATGAAAACTGTTTTTTGAAACACTCAAAAACTTAAGAGATGTTTTAAAGTATGTGAAACAATTTCGCCTTTATAAGTTACATTTGTATTTTATACATTAGTTAACTTAACATTTCATTGTGACGTAAAAGAAAACAAGCTTTAACTCAAATTGTATGAATGTCATGTTTACACAGAACACTAAAAAGTTTTTTTCTTGCGCTGTTGGTTGGTTGGGGGGGGGGGGGGGATGGTGACACCTAAATTACAGCACCGGGGGGCACCCGTGCTAGTTACGCCACTGTAATTAGTCATAACTGTTTAATATTCATTTTAGTGTCTCTAAATCTGGTGGAAAAAAATAAGCAAATGTCCTCTCAGAGAAAAGTAATGAGAAATTTTCCGCAATTTCTTCAATACTGTTTTGATTCTAGAAACAGTCTCTCACTGCAGTGTTGTTCTTATTTTGACTAGCATTTACGTTGCTGAAAGTGCACAATTTCTTTACATTCTTTAGAGTGATGCTGATAAAATCCGTAAGAACTTCATTCTAATATTTTCCTGCCTTTACTTCATTCTAATATTGCTCTACCTCTACTCAAGCTCGTCATTTCAATTTTTTCGCCAGGGTGAGGGGGGTGAAGGGTTTGAAAATGTTATCCGAAAGCTACAAAAATCACTCCCACTTAATGTAAACGAAATAATTTTTTAAATTCGGGGCTGGGGGGGGGGGAGAGAGATTGAACCCTTCTGACACCCAAAATAACGGACCTGCCTTTAGCGTGGCAATGCTAGTGAAGGCAACATTTTTGTTTTTACTTTGTTATACAAAAAAATCCTGCTCTTCTATGATCAATCACATGCTTCTTTTCTATTCCTCGATTCACGTTGAGAACAGAAACTGTGCCGAGCACCTTCTCTAGTGGTCAGAGATGTCTGACTGCGGTTGGGGAAGTTCCGGGTTCGTAAATTAGCTCGGACATGGATTTACTTTTTCTCCCCTATCCTTGTCCTTCCTTTGTGTGAAATTGTTGTTGTGATGTGAATGGTTGCTTACCCTATAAACGGGTCTACACCCTTGTGCAAATTAATTGAAACAAAATATTTTTTTTCCTAACTTTAAAATCACCCATTTATTCTTCACCGATTGTGCTAAAATTAATAAAAATATAGATGAGATAGTTAAATCATTTACCTATCATCAATTTCCACTAATCAGAAGCTTATCTACTGTTCAAAGGCACCTCATCGTACCGGTCGGCCAGTCTATCGGTTTATGAAGAAACAGCTTCTGACTCCACCAATGAAGAAAAATCGCTATTTGTGGGTGTTAAAATATAAGAATTGAGCAGTTAAAAATTGGAGGAAACGACTATTTAGTGACAAAATTCATTTCATTATCCAAGGTCAACGAATACAAGACGTACGGAGATCTTCAGGTGAAAGAATTCAGGTTTGCCACATGAAAACATTTGAATCGTTTATTTCGAAAAGGTAACATCTCTATTTTGATCTCCTCTGTCTCTTTAGAAAATTAAACAGCGCACGGTTATATTTTTGAATGTCATAATCAATGAAAAAATGCCTTTAGTTAAGTACACAATTACTGCAATAATTTACCAAATAACCATTGATTATGACATTCAAAAATATAACCGTGCGCTGTTTAATTTTCTAAAGAGACAGAGGAGATCAAAATAGAGATGTTACCTTTTCGAAATAAACGATTCATTTGTAAATCACCCTAAGAAGGTGTTTTGGGGTTGTCTCGGTTACAATGGGGTGGTTCCTTGAAGAATGTTGATATTATGATGTATTCTAGGAAATCTATTGCTATTTCGGAAATAAAATGCTTTACTAGTGTTGAAAGAACGATACCCACATGAAACGGTATTTTTCCAGCAGGACTTAGCCCTTTGCCATGCGTCCAAATGACCAAGAAATTCATGTCTGAGAACCAAATTGAGACATCTAAATAATCTGAGCTCTCCTAATGTCAATCCAATCGAGAATCTTTTCGCTATATGCAAAAATCGACTATTGCATGAGGACTGTTCAACTATGGAGAAGCTTGTCACTGCGCTAATTCATAGACACACATATTACAAATAGTGTAAAAAAATGATAGGTTCCATGGCGAATCGTGTCCAAATGTTTACAAAAAGTTGTAGACATCATATTATGTTATAAAAACTTTTGGTTTTATATAAATTTAAACAAAATAGTTCTTTTCTTAGTTTTCTCAATTTTCCGAGTTTGTTTCAATTAATTTGCACAAGGGTGTATTTTATGTACTTACTGTGGAAGGCGGACTTCATACCAAATTACGGTACAGTAGGAAAAGTGAAGCAGAGCACACCAAATTGCCATCCTAGCTGACGGGGGCAAAGATTCAATTTCCTTCTGCATTAGTGATTTCTCGACATAAAAATACTGCAAAACCACAGCTAACTCATTTGAAGGGCATGGAGGATGAAGGGGCTATGTTACATTTAAAAAAATGAACACTGGAAAATGATAAGCAATGGATATAGGTAAGCAAATAAAACTTGGTACATCAAAAAGTAGATGTCATTGGACCAATTTCCTACGCACACTAACGACATTACCAAAAAACAAAAAAGCTGCAACAATAAAACTTTGAACTTGAATGATTTGCAATTTCTGTTTTGTCACCTAACTCCTTATCTCCCAAGCCCTTTAATTTAGAAAACACCCTTACAGATGTGACCATGAATATAAGAGTTGTCGAAGCTAAAAACAAGTTGAAATCAAAAAGCAAAGGGAAAGGAGAGTCGCTTGCATTAAAATGAAAAAGAGGAATAAAGCATTCCCCCCCCCTTCCCGACTATACCTCTGCGTTCTAGGCATAAAGCAAATTTTTTGTGTGAAAAAACAAATTTCGTAGTTGAAATGATAGTTGAAAAATAAAAACTCCCGACTCTTCTCTGGAAGAGGCTGTTGTGCCACATAACCCCTTTCATATGTCCGACGGCGATTGCTTCGTTACGGTTGCGTGATCTTCGGACCTTGAATAATACCGTTGGTTTATTTTCACCTAGGAGGTCTCAGTAATTTATTTTTATTTAGCAGAAAATCAAAGAAAGTTTTCTGAAGTTTCCCAGAGGTAATCTATCATTAAGAGCTTCTGTTTGCAAACCGAAAAGCTGTTGTACACGAAACGAAAAGTCATGCCCCATTAACTGATGAAAGTATTGGGCGTTTTTGCCATGATAATATGGACCCCTCAAATTAGTTTCTGTTTACACCATTGTTGTGCAGTGTTCTGAAAGTGATAACGTGAAATCATGGAGCCATCAAGTCTGTTATTATCATTTGCACAGCATTTCCTGTTAGAGCCTTTTTGCTCCCTCTGACTTTTTTCTCCTTTTCTAAAAAAAATCAACAAAAAAGCAATTTTCGAAGTTTGTTTAGATTTAAGCATAGTCAAGGTCGCCGCAACCAGCATTTTAGTCCGGTACCAATTTGAATGCTGCCCCCGCTCCCCCTCTGCACATTTTATGCCATCGCTTCATTTTCTCTTACTCACACTCTTGCAAATTTCAAAATAAATACTTTAAAATTGCATTCATATGTGATGTTGCATTGCTAAGTTGAACTGATTTTAAGACATTCCGACATGCACAAAAAATTTTCTGCTATTTTTTCTTCGCGTAAGCATATTTCGTACATGTTTATAACAGCAATTGTTTTTATACGTTTCGAGAATTTCAATAATGTAATGCGAAATTATTATTATTATAATTATAATGGAAAATAGCTTAATTTTTCTTTATGAAATTATTAACATCAGTATTGGAAAAACAGTTTCATGATCTTGCAACCCCTCCCCCCCCTAAAGGTCCGGGCCCGTTACTATAGGTCCGGTATTCCCTGCCAAACGGCAGCCCTGCTTATAATGCCTCTCTTTCTATAGAAACTATGATTTAGGGTGACTATAATCTTCATATGACAGGTTCGAGCACTTATTTATGATAGAAGGGGGGGGGGGGAGCGAGAAGGGTACTAATAATGTGTTTTATCTATTGACTATCTTTATGTTTCAGAGATGTTAAAATAATTTTCAACAAAGCATGTTTTGATCAAAATAATGCAAAAAGTCCAAAAATTGAAAACTAATAAAAAAAATTGAAATTAATTTTTAAAACAGTTGAATATTTTAAAGAAAATCTAGCAACGATTCTTGGTACTAGAGAATGCATATTTAAACTGTCAACTCATAATTTTACGTAGCACAAACTGTAAGGCGTCAACAACGCTTTTCGCTTTGGGGCTGTTCACAAATGATGTCACGCTTTGAGGAGGGATTGGGGTTCGCGAAATTATAAGTTTTTGACAAGGGGGGAGGGGTAACAAGAAATGTGACATCATGCATTTTTATAAAAAATATGTTGATGTAAAATAGCGTGACATGTGACAAGAGGAAGTTGGTCTCATGACTAAAATGACCAGATCCCCCCCCCCCTTAAAACAGGGCACTTAAGAATTTTAGACAACAGTATATATGCTAAATATGAAAAGAAAAATTAGAGCTGTTTGCGTTTATTGAAATGAACAGATTAAAATGAAAAAATTATCCAGCCTTATGCTTTTTATTAAACACATTTTCTTAAGCAGATTTGAAGTTGATTTTAAAGTCAATTGTTTCATTTGTGTAACCACCCTTAAATACTTATGATACATCCCCGTATTTCTACCTGCAAAGGTATCATCAGATAACATGCTTTTATATTATTTTAATTTGTCAGGTGTGCTCCATGTACATTGATTATAATTCATTACATTTATTAATTTTAATTCACCGAAGTAAATGAAAAAATGTACACATTTTAAAAATAGTAATATTTATAGTAAGTTAAGTACTTAAAGTAAAAGCTGGCTTTAAGAGGGGTATGTTATTAATGCTATTTCACGCTTTTTGGAGAGTATGAAAACTTTATTGAGAGACAAAAAGCATAGAATCTCATTCACAGACATTCGAAAAAAAGCTAGTAAACCAAGTGAAAATATTTTTCTTTCAATGCTACAATAGTTTGTTTTAGCAGAGTTCTTCGGGTGTAAATAATTTCAGGAGGTTTTATACCTTAATATTATTTTAGATAGATAGGGAATGAGGGGTCATTAAGTTGAGTCAGGCAAAGTTCTGGAAGATTAGTCAACTGTTAATTTTTCAACTTAAGCAGATAATTTCAAAACAATACAGGGGAACTGATGATCCTGTAAGCTGTTGTCAGCGGCTATCTCACCTAAATGCAAACAAATACAAATAAAAAAATAAATAAATAAATAAAATAAAAATAAATAAATAAAAAAATTGGTGAATTAGGTCGGAAAAAATGAAAACAGGATAGTTTTTTAAAAATGGGTTTTTATTTTATTTGGGAAGTGTGATAACCTAAACCGCTTTGTGTAAGCTACAACGAAACTCATCAGCATCTGTTTAAAATTGGTTACTTCGTTCACATCTCGAAACTAAACATCCTACGGACAAGGGAAATTCTTTAAGTATTTCAACAAAAAAATATTAGCGCTTAAGAAAACTATACGCTTAAGAAAACTTGAGCGTATAGGTGCCGAAATAACGCAGTGTTGTTCTTGTGCTGCTGCTCCGTTTTTTCTCCTTCTGTTTCTTATAAATTTGTTTTATATAATTTAACTTCCCCTTTTTTTATATATTTACATCATGGGGTGAGTACTACACCTAGGTGAATACAAATTTGGCAATATAGACGTATTCAGTTTAGATGAAAGTTTTTGATCGAAAAAAGATAAAAATGCTTCTAAATAAATAAAATGGAGAAATGGGAGTAAAATAACATTTAATCAAGTTTTCACTCTCCACAGAAAGCGTGAAGCAGCATTTATATGTTGAGTTCTTCTTGAAAGAACTGCATTATAGTGGACCTAGATGAAGTATTTACCTTACGGCAGTCGGCTGATGGTAAGGCTTTGGTCTTCCCGGTTACCCGGGTTCTGACCTGCCGTGGCCAGTCGGAGGATTTTCGTGATGTAGAAAATCCCTAGCGCCCATGTCGTATGATTATGCTGCATGTAAAAGATCCCTTGGGATATTCGCTTGGCTTTGAATATTCTTCGGCAAAATTAAATTCCCAGTGCAGTTTCGCATCGAAACGAGCCCAGGTGCCTCCATCTGGCGGTAACTGGGATCGCACTGGGTCTGCAAAAGGCGTTTTATCTCTTATCTCCCATTGAAAAAAAAAAAAAAAAAAAAAAAAAAAAATTACTTACGGACATGATCTTGAATTTTCCTGCTCAGATCCTGTGAATTTTATGAGCTCCATCTTAGGTTTGGAAAAAAATGTAATAATAATTGAAAAATAATAATTTGCATTTTGACATCTTAAATTCAAATTAGGTTTTTTACGATCACGAATTCCGACAGGGTCCTAATTGTTGGGTTTCTTGTTTCTGCAATTGGTTCCTATCGCACTTGCGAAAAACATAGTTTGAATTCAAGATAATAAAATTCAAATAAATACCGAGGGCTGGATGCTTAGGCAGCTGAATGCTTGATGTTGTGCGCTGGATGCTAGAACTGGCGTGTGGGATGCTGTTTTTGTGGCAAGCGTGTGTGTTGTTTGTGTGTGAGGGGACGTGTCGTGTGTGTGTGTGTGTGTGTGCTTACGTTCGTGCGTATGGGCCAATGGGCCAAAAGAGTTGATACTGTAAGCATAGAAAAATAAAATCAACGGAACATAAACTACAATCATCTGAAAGCAATACATAATAGTGTACTTAAGAAAACATTAGCGGCCCAAGTTACACGAAGGTTAAAAACAGAGCCTAGATTTCTTATGATATTGGTGAGTGAAAGTAAACAATTGTTTTTTTCCGCGATACTACGTTACTCCCAATAGCAGCTCCGTACACAGGGAGTACATATGCAGCTCTTCTTCTCTTAATGGTAGGAAAATCAAAATGGCATACATTTAATCCAATGATCCAGCGATGCAGCAAACTTAAACCGTATTGAAAACATCTGATCATTATGGAAGGACTTAAATAGTATAGAAAATATCTGGGCATTATGGAAGTGGAAAAGCTTATCTCCCAGAAAATCCTATTGCTGATAAGCTCTCGGCCATTGCTTCTATTTAATAGGAAACTAAAAGAAATGATTCAGATATAGTAAATAGTCTTCTAGATTCTAAGCAGCGGAGTATACAAGAAGTCATGAATTGTCAAGGAAATTACCTTTTTTACCAATCAAAAAAACCAATTTGTGATGGAGTTTTTTCTCAGTATTTTTGATCAATTATTTTATCCTTAAATTACGAATTATAACAATTAGATTTATTGTCCTTTACAAACATATTGGTGTTTCGCTTACTGATTTACATTCAGAGGCGCCTTGTATCGCCCAAGCAGTGGAGGCTTCAAGAAGTCATGAATTTTAGAGGAAATAACACTTTTTACCAATCAAAAATCAATTTGTGATATTCTTTCTTCCGGATTTTGAATAAATAGCTTTAATTTCCTTTGCAAACATCTTGGTTGCTTTGCTCACTAATTTCCATTCAGAGGCGTTTTGTATACCTCCTAGCAATGGAGGTTGCACTTCTCACCAATTTTTAGGCAAATGCGAGAGTGTTAAAAATCAGTTTGCAAAGATTTTTTTTCTCAGCATCTCTCTTAAATCACAATTACCTTAACTTACGTATTTTAACGGGTAGTTTTAATTTCCTTTGAAACTTCTTGGTGTTTCTTTCAATGCATTTCCATTCAGGGGTGCCCCGATGTTAGGTCACGTGAAGTCACTATGACCACCCGAAAAATGAGCCATTAAAATTTTTGGGTTGTTTTGGTAGGTATTTTTTTTTTCTTTTCTGGGGAGGCTCTCCCGATCGGGGGTCTTCGTGCGTGGTGTTTTTGAGAGTGTGCGCCATTGCTATTGGGGGGGGGGGGGCGCTGCAGTAATGGTTCAACGCACAACATTCAAGCGCTTCGCTGGAATCGAGATCCCCAAAATATTTTATGGGGAGTCTTTGGCTCTTTGGTTGCGTTTAGGGGGCTTGACCCCAGAATGAGCGCTTATTCATAAATAACGCTAGCACAATGGAGCCCTTTCAACCACAACCCAAGTGTGATGGCTCAATCCCTCTCATGAAACAGAGCACCCCCAAGAACGACACGCTCCCCCCCCCCCCCCCAATGAGATTTAAAACATTTTAAATTTCACCACCAGCAATGCCCCCCCCCCTCCCGTGGGCACCTAAAGCTACACGGGGACTTATAACTCTACTTTGATCCGCAACGAGAACCAGTGATCCCTGAGAGCGTGAACTTAAAAAAGAGTTCCTTTCAGGAACAGTAACGGCAAATCTCTCCGCAGTCGCGTTTTCAATGCCATCGTGTCAAGTGCATCGACATTTCCACACCGTCCCCCACCTGCGGAGAATAGTGTCCATCACCGCTACTAGATGGCGCGACGGAAAGAGTAGCTGTCTCAATACTGCAGAAGCAGAAGTCTTGACTACCCAGATTAGTTTAGGACGTCCGTCGAGTAACGTGTGCGAAATGCCGTGTGGGACTTAGCGCTGAGCCGGGCCTAGATTGCCGGGTGCTGATTTCAATTTGACTCCTTTCCTAGTTTTTGTTTTGCTTCGATTTTGTGCCTATACGATGCGAGCTCCTCCGGTGATCAAATGAAATTGGATGAAATATTTGGATCGGGCCCCGTTCTGGGTCATTCAGTTTTGTGTGTGCGGACCGAACTGACATTTTGGAACTAAGTGAATTAATTAGATGAGCGCAAAAATGCCTCTTTGCGGGGTTTTTGAGGCAGGACTGATATTGATATTAGTGCATTGTGCATCGGCAGCTTTTTATCAAGGTAAGCCGCATTTTGCTTAGTTCGCAATGATGATTTTTTGTATTTCATTAAAATTTGCAGTTGGGGCCCCACCTTTCACCTTTTGCTTCAAACATTATATTATAGATAATAAGTACTAAAATTCTCGATTTATCTGAAAGTTGCTTTTTAATTCTGAATTTGAAATGTCTTTTGATTAAAAATCGAAGTGCCCTTATTATTTTTATTTTCCATTAAATTTTGCATTAATAATTAAACTCGCGAAAAATTTAACTTTTACGACCTTAATGTAATTGTAAATTTCACTCGATGAAATTGGATTAATATGTTATTTTGGCCGAGTATGGTGAGAGAAATTTTGTCAGTTTTATTAATGAACTATGTATATGATTAAGGTCTTTTAAAACAAAGTTTATTAAAAAAAACTTTGCAATCATGGTTTAATACAGTTGAGTAAAAGTTTTAAAAAGAAAGCTAATAACGATTTTCTTCCTTTTTTTATGATCGAAAGTAAATTTTAAAGTCATTTGGAAGTTAATCTTTAAGTTTTTTGCCCGGACCAATTTTTCTGCAGTTTTTCCATGTTTTCTTGGTGCAATTTTTTTCATTTGAGAAAGCGCAATAAAATGGAACAAATATGATTTGCAGAAGAGCAGCTGTTCTAATATCAGGTGTAGCCCCCGTCCCGTAACGATACTTATGAAAAGGAGACCAACGCCCCCTGACACAAGTTCTTCCCTGAAAATATCAGTGGCGCAGTCTCCGCAATAACCCCCCGCTCCCCCCTTGCCATTGTGAAATGTATGAGAAAAATATAACGGTAAAATTTCGATCATTCAGAAAATTATTTTTACACAAAAAAGTACTATTTTTTATTCTACTTTTATACTTCTATTCAATTGTTTGTTCGAATTTCAGGTGCCTTTAATCGATTTACTTTTATTGTAGGAAAATTGTAGTGTGGGGAAAAAAGGAAAAAAAAAAAACATAGCAAAGATTGAGCAACTATGATTTAATAAAATTTAAGAAGATCGTTTTGACAGTAGTTAGCATTTATCATCATACTACTATATTTCCTGGCAATTTTTGACGAGTTCTTTTTATGAATCTAAGCAAGTAAAATAAAAACCTCATTTGCACCCTTTAAATTCAAAATATATGCTGACTACAAGATGAAACTAAAAATTTTATATTTTAGTTTGGAATTCATATCGATATTTTATTGTAAGGTTATCCATGTGAAATCAACAATTCACCATCTCATATTTTCATGAAACTTTCAAAAATTCTACTCTTTGAGTCTTACACATGTTAAACTTGGATACAATTTTGTAAGAAATCTGTCATTCATGCACTTTTTTTAAAACTTGCCGGTAGTCCTTTAAAATGTTTACAACTCAAGTTCTATAGGAACTACGGACTTGTATCATAACTCATTTTAAATAGAATTTTATGCTCTTTAATTTTGATGTGTAACTTAAATAATTTTTTAGAGAAAAAAAACTTCAATTTTTTTAAACAAAATTTAAGAATTAAAAGATTTTAAAGGTAGTGTCTTCAAAAATTTTGTGAAGAAAAAGCATGATTTTTTAATGTAGTTAAATGAATACGTTAAAAATTTATTAATGAATACATCGCAAAATTTTTTGAGTGGGGCCATGAGCGGAACAGTAATTACAGTAAATAATGTGGGATTTTTTTTTTGTAATTTTCGCTAAAATTTTTAAGTAACTGCTGATCCCCTCACCCCCCCTTCCTGCTGTGAAATTTTTTGGATGTATTCATTAGTATATATTAAAAATCATTCTTTAATTTTTTTTTTTCAAATTTTCAAGGGCACTATCGCAAATTTTTGAATTTCAAAATTTTGTGAGATTTTTCCTCCCTAAAATTATACATGTTGCCTATGAAATTCAAATGAATGCAATACTGTTTAAAATGAGCGATTGATTATACAGTTCCTTAGCTGCCATAAAACTTAGGTTGTAACAATTTTATACAAAAAAAGCAAAAGTGTTTCCACTTGCTTTGTTGTAACTGTTGATATACTCTTGCTCCCACTCTAAAAAATGTTGAATATATTCTTGAAAATACAATTTAAAAAAAAAAAAGCAAGATTTTAAAGAATGCTATCTCTAGAATTTTTACATTTTTCAAATAACATATTTAATTGAATCGATGAGTGCAAAAACAACGTAACTCCAGAACTTCAAATTGTTCATGAGAGAGAAAAAACGTCTTAATTCTAGCATTGTTTCTACGGTCAATGTTCAAATTACGGGCCCATATCTTTCGAATTATTAACCTGCCTGACGTGATTTTTGACCTCAACAAGCATCTTACCTCCCACGGCTTGTTCGCATAAAAAACGAAGTTTCGAATTTTTGGGACTGATTTTGTTTTTGCTCTCACTGATTCAATTCAAGTGCATAGAATTGGCTTTAAAATGAGCTGTTATACAACTCTGTATTTCCCATAGCACTTGAGTTGTAATGTTTTAAATCACTGCCAGCTAGTGAAAAAGAATGCTTTTTAACGAATTTTATAAGGTAATTTCCCATGAATGATGAATTTAAAAAATAAAAATATATCTACGTTGAAGGTTTCAAGGAACAATAATTCTTCATGAAAATCTAAGATGGTCTGTCTGAGACGGAGCGTTCTTTTTTTTTTTTAATTTTTTTATTTTACATTGCTTGGCCCTATATTATACGGCTTTAAAGAAACTAGTTCAGGAGCCATATTTTTTCAGACCCTTACTTGGCATTGAAAACAAATAATTACATTCGTCAGAGAAGAAAAAAAAGCGGAGTATTTAACTTGTTTAAAATAATGCTAAGTAATTTTCTTTTACCAATAAAAATGAATTTTGTATTACAAAAGTAATAAATTTGTCTTAGGAAATTTATTAAATGTGTGTATTTTCATCAGTTGAAATTAAAGCGTACAAGTGTAATGCATTTTTTTCTGAAAAATTGTCAGATTTAGCCAAGAAGTAGTGCTTATTTTGCATTATTTTGATTGGAGAGATATACAGGATTTCGGCTGTGAATATTTTTCTGAAATCTCAATATCCCAAGTAGCAATGACGGAAAGTAATATCTTTTACTTCTGTATGTACAAAAGTTATACACAAGCAACTTGGAACCTACATAATTTCAGTAGCCTGGCAAAAGTAGATATGTTGAAAGAATTTTTTATATCAGGTGCTCGAAAAATTTAACATTTTCTAGTTAGGGGCTGTTACTGAATGATGTCAATTTTTGCAACAACTTTAACCCCTTCTCCCAGTGTCACAAAGTGCCCCTTTGTCCCGCGTCACGTTATTTTCCATAAGAATAGTGTTACCAAAAATGCGTGATGTCACATTTCTTGTTAACTCCTACTTCTCTCTTCCCACAAACTCACAATTTAATGAAGCCCTTCCCCCCTCGAAGCGTGACGTCATTTTTTGGACTTTCTCTAACACCAGTTTAGCTCTAGGACACATATATTCTTATATACGTTTTAAAAATTACATTTTTTAAAACGTATTTTGTGTGTAACCGTAAAGATTTTTTGTTCAGGCTTGATTAATTTTTAGTTTGATAAAATGCAAGAAAAAATCAATTTTCTATAAAATGAAGTATAATTCCTTTTTATTTCACTTTTCATCTCCCAAGTGAAATATTATGTAAGTATGTTTAACTTTTTTCAGCAGAAAATTCTGTGTCGCTTAGGATTTGTACTTTTAAACATTTAGTGTATGGAGTAAATTCCATAAACGTAATAATATAATATTCTCACGAAAAATTAAAATTATGATCTACTTCCACTAATCTTGTTTTGGGGAGAGGGGTGGAGAGCGTAATACCATGTTCTAACTAAATTCAAAGTCTTTAAGATCCATGTAGAGAAAATAGCTTTACGCAGTTCAAAAAGGAGAATTTTAAAGCCTTCAAAATCGTCAAACATTCAATGCTTATCATCATCAGTCAGATGTGTTTTATGACAAAACATTCGGAGGTAACCTAACCCTTACAAATACTACCTGCTGAATATAAAATCATTGTTCAGTAGTTCGTGGTTAATCACCAAAGTTCTCAGTTTTAAAAAGAAAATGCTGTCAACACATCAACAGTTTCTTCAATAATTACCTTTCCTCGGTTAACTGTCATTGTTGCCGTAGAAACACTGCACATAATTAGAGCTGAAACGTACGAGCGTTGTTTAAGAAGATACATCCTGCTAAAACCATCAGTGGCACATTTTGCTCTTAGAAATTGTGGGCTCATTAAATTGGGTTAGCTGCCCTTCAGCACTAGGTTAGGCACGAAGAAGACTGGTTATTAAGAGCTATTATAAGACACAGGAGATATTCAACCGCGATAAATAGATAATGGCCAATTTTACTTCGCACAATGCCTTCGTTTTAGTTTGAAGGTTAATTGGAAAGATAAATTTGGTTTGTGGTAATTAGCGGGTTTTTGCTTTTTGATTAATGATTTGTCTTTTTTGAAAAACGGAATAGTGCTCTGATTTTGGCTTGTCAGTACTGTTTCTACTTAGCAGTAGCTGTCAATCTGTACTGATTATTTAAATTTGCTGAACCATGATTTAACGAATTCAACAATAGACTTAATTCGCAAATAATAACTCTGCTACATCACGTAATTTGAACTGCATCTTTTTAAATGGGCATTGTTTTCTCACTTAAAGTACCGTGCAAAAAAGAAGGTTCACGTTCAAGAAATTCTCTCTCCCTCTCTCTCTCTCTCTATAGTCTCTATATATATTAGGGGTGAATTTAAATTTTTCAGCATCGGAATTTCATTCTGAGCCGTGACCAATGTTACGTGAAAGGGGATTTTATTTTCCATAAAAATCTACCGGAATGGCATCCTGGCACTAATTAATCCCTGATATGTACATATACACAGAACGACAAAAATTGTAAAATATTAAAACCCAAGAAAAAAATTTTAGGTAAATGCCAAATAAATTTTCTCAGAGTTTATGGGAACATTAAGTAGAACATGACTTGTAAAAGGTTCTTGTTCCGAACTGTAGTCACATGTAGCTATTTTTTAATCACTTGGGATTTGTTGAAAAGTACGATTCCCTAGTAGCTCTAGATCACAAGAAAACTGAAATCTAAAGAAACATAAAAATACTTGTAAAATAAATAGTAATGTACGATTTGATCAGTTTCATCAAAAAAAAAAAAAAAAGTAACTAATGCTACAATAATTCAACTCAGGATCACAAGTTATCAAACGAACTTTCTTTTCTAATATTTTAACCCTTTATTTGTTCTTTAAAAAAAGAGAGAGAAAGGGGGTGGTGGGGAAGGTTAAAGCTAATCCTTCGGAACAACTGAGATTGAACTACAACTACTACTGCTGCCTAAGTACTCATAACCTTATGATGGCCGAACATCAAATAACAATAACGAGAGCACTGGATCGAGGAACAGACGACGTTTCGATTGAATGCAACGATGTAAACGTGTATTCGAAAAATATTGAACGTGATAACGGTATTCTGCAGCAGTTCATACGATTCACTTATAGAAATGAGGATTTTATGAAGTCGAGGAAAGTTTTTGAATCAATAGTTGTTTCTACAGAAGTCGATTTGTTCTGCGGTATATATGTTTCAACAGTTTCTAAACTTATTTTTGCTTTATTTCAAAAGTGAACGTAATTAAAGAGAGGATGTGTTTATCGAGAGAAAAAAAAGGTGGCAACAGTCGGGTATGGATTGAAAAATGTCACTCACTAAAAAATCTTTATAAGTATTGTTTGTCCTAATTATTTGTATATGAAACATCATTTTTTAAACTACTGTTTCTATATCGCTACTGTGCCTCAGTTTCACTATTTGCATTTTTCCTACATTAATCTATTGTCCCTTTGAGTAAGGCTTTGAACATCCAGTTACATCCCAAACATGATAAATAAATAAATAAAAACTATTCTGTGTCCCCGACTGCTGCATTTATGAGTGACTTAATATTTTCCACTATTTACTCACTTCTATTTTTATCACCATTTAAATAAATATTTAGAAACAAAATCAGTATTACTGTTTGTTTTGATATGCTATATCACGCAATGCCGCACAAATATTGCAATATATCGCCCTCTCACAACAGAAATAACAAAACTCACAAAAACAGCATTGGAGAAAATCAAGGTTTTATTCAATATATTAGTTTAACTGATTTGTTCCCAAATACTGCGATACACACAAAACATTTATGACATTATGTTTACTGCTTTGTTTTTCGTTGGCTAAATTAATGGTAGATACTGAAAGTTCGAAAAATTTATTTTAAATTATGAAGTTTTTAGTGATGTATCGCTATTGATTATCTCATTTATACGCCACCACGCACCAGTTGTGTACTTTTAACTTTGTTAGTTTTGTGGCAAGAAAGTATTACATTTAGATTAGTAATCAATAATTGGTACTTTTTGAAATGTTTTTCATGTGTCAGTTTTGCTCCCCGGGTGTGCGTTCATCTTTACTTAGGATTGATATTTTGAACATTCAGTCATTTTGAACACCTTCTCCCGTATTGCTACAGAGAATTTTACACCATTTAATATGTTATATTTCAAACAGCATTTTCAGAACCCATTTGGCTTTAAAATTACTGACGTGTCTTTCATACGGTGCTATATTGCGCAATGACGTACACAACCGATTACGATTAGCTTAACCTTTCACCTAATCAAATCTTTCATTTCACGCTACTCTTTCAAAACTTAGTCATTTCTAACCAAAACGTCTGACATGGTTTTTATGTGGTGCTATATCACCCGCTGCAGCAGAATTCGCATAAAACGTAATGTAATGAATACTTTGATTTACTACCAAAGCGTCGGGTTTAAAATACAGCTTTCCTTATGAGATTTGCCTTATTTAATAGCATTCCTCTCCCCTAAAAAGCTTCCTTACTGTGCTCATAAGAACTTGGTTAATGTTCAACACGACGTATTAGAGTTAACTTGAGTTTTATAGAAAAAAAAAGGGCAATGAAATTAGGTAGGCTGAGTACTAAAACAGAGGGTGGGCCTACTTTTCTTTATATTGCAATGAATAATTCAATGCTTTATCTGGAGAAACAAGCCTTTAACTTCGTCGCTGAGCGCTGTATCAAACGAATTCCGTCTGAGCTATTCTTCCTTTTATTTACGTTACTTAATATTTAAGCTTCTATGCGTACCACTAATTGGATGATATATTTTGACAGTGAAAAGGGTTTGGAAATGTTTTAGAAGTTACAACGGCTGTAATTATCCGTCCTTTTTCAAAATGTATGCAAATTTGTCCTTGTTTTTTTATTTTGAGTTCAGGTAGTTGTCAATAGTTGATGCTTTGTAAGTTCACAGTTAAAAACATTCATTGTCGTCGAAAAAAAAAAGTTTGATCATTATCTTTTAATTCAAACATAAGTAAGCGCGTCCAACGCCACGCATCTTTTACCAGCCTCACACTATACTTAGGTTTTCTCGTATACCTCTGTGATATATGAATTTCTATTGTTAGAAAATATTATAGATAGAGGAAACTTTTTTTGAAAACAAAAACTAAAATAGAAAGTTGTGATGTGTATTTTTGTTGCTTTTCTAAATAAATTCCTTAAAAATATCTATGCTCTCATGAAGCAAACAACAGCTATACAAAGATTGAATATTTTTTCTTATTTATTGTCAATCTTTGAGCGAGTGCTAGTTGCCCCAGTGGCATTTTTTCTCTTTTGCCTGCATAGTGTCGTTTTATTAACAGTTTATTGTTCGCGTAAAATAGCTATTAGCATATGAGACAACAAACAAATGATTCTTTGATTTGAAATTGATTTTCAATTTTATCTGTTTTTCAGCTATTATGTTTGTTGCTGGTGGTAGTTGGTAAGCATTGTAATTTCGGTGAAAGCCGAAGGGATCGAATTATATATAGCAATATTACCACTACCCCTGGCCTTTTATAACTAGGGGGGAGCTGTGGTAAAGGATAGATTACCTTTTTATAGCAAAGGGAGCTGTCGAGCGTTTAGTTTATAGCTTATTTTTATGGTGGTTGAGCCTTTAGGGGAATGAACACTTTTCATTATGTGTCGTCGTCCTCACTTGTGCAGGAAAACCCCACTTTTCATTCCCTCTGGCTTTGGGGCTATTGGAGGGTAGGGAATGTAGCGTGCTAATGAAATCCCGGGTCCTTTTTGAATTAATACGTACATGTGGAAAATCCCTACGGGTAGCTTGGTTTATGCATGGATGCGTAGGGATGAGTCGGAACAACCCAACCCATGTTTTCTCCTTACCTTTGAAAGCTATGTCTACACTCATGCGCTTTCCCTTTCAACATGGCGATAGGAAAGATCAACAAAAGTTATGCGCTTTATGCATGCCTTTCGGTCATGGAAAGCGGCTTCTTTGGAAAGTTCTTCTGGTCATGTACTTATGGTAGGCTTCCAAATTATCAGCAAAAGTATTTGTCACTTAAATATCAAACAACACGAAATACCTATTCACTACTCAATATCGAAAAAGCTTTTTATTGCTAATTTTAAATAAGAAATAAAGTTTAAACTACTCTTTTCTAGATACTTATGTCCTTCAATATAATTTATGAATCTTACTATATTATGAAAAATAGTTTTATTTTTGCAATTTTGAATTACGTGACATATCTCAAAGATTCATTAACTGCACAAAGCAAGGAAACCACCGTTACTTCATTCATCTCCTTCTTTTAGTATGAGCGTTTTGATATTTTTGATGTTAAAGTTTATAAATCAAATCATATTTAACGTCAACTATAAAAACCTCTCAAAATAAATTGTGATGCGTCAAACATATGAGTTGCCATTACGTAATTGCCTTGTTCGCTTTTAGTTTATACACGAAATCCTTCCTTCGCAACTGCCCGAGTAATATTGTGATTAAAGCTGTGGTTTTTGATATTTTCTAAAAACCACTAAGTACTTTTTAATTTGTTTCATATAGAAACATCTGTTTCTAAACCAAGAGCTTTTTCACTGTACGTGCGTACAAATACCGACACCGATCGTGATCAGTAGTTATTGAATCATAATAATTTCCCGCTCCTATGGTGTCATTATTTGTTCCACGATGTCAGAAGCAAAAAATAGTTGGTACTTGCCTCTTTCCACTTCTATTATAAAGACTTTTTCATGCATTTGAGAGCGCGCGTGTATGTGATATTATCCTTACACCACACAATGCTCTTCTGAAACAATTGATTCATGTATTCACGACTAAGTCAGCAAAAGCAAAATATGATGGATTGCATAAGTGCCAAATTAAAGGTTTGCCAAACGGGAAACACATGGTCTAAACATTCGGTGCATTAGTCCAGCTAATCCCACAATGGTAAGAATTGCTTGTTCTTAGTCACGTTTTTTGAGGCTTTAGCTTTGTCGATACCCTCAACATGAGTTTAGTCATGCGGGTCTTGGTTTTTGAGGCATTTATCATTATTCGCCGAGTATGATGATTGAATAAAACCGTTTCAAGACCTGTCATTTAAGAAGCCCTTTTGAGCTTTTATCATTCAAACTGCTAGAAATAACCGTGGTAAAAAATTTAAAGTAAATACAAAAAGCATGGGATTACTATTGTGTGCATGAAAAGAAGTGGCAGGGCGATTCCATTTAAAACAAAAGCAATTTAAACCCTGTCCACTCGATTTTCTTTTGTTCTGCGCTTATTATTTTCTTGAACTCAACCATTTCGCGGATTCTCAGAACACTTCTATTCAAGAAAGATAGTGGTGATAGCCGAATTAGAACGAGTTAAAGCGAATCACGAGTTAAAATGGAAAGGGCAGCACTCGACATGAGAGTCCACAGCGATATTTACAATAAGCTAAAGAGAGCAAAAAGCTAAAATTTTGAATTCCTGTTCTGAAGTTTTTTGTTGTTTATTTTGATGAAATATCATTTTTACATAAGTAGCTAGAAATAGGATAATTTTTTTCGCCAAGAAATATGCTTACCGCTTTTGAACCACCTTTTATCTTAGACTTCTAATAGCTTAGCGAGCTTCCTAAGAAGAAAAATATTTCGGGTCCAAAACAAGTTTTTGTGAAAAATAAATCTATTTTTTTGCTCCAATGTAAATAAAAATGAATGAATTTTAAGTCTTTGGTGATAGAGTATATAATCAAAAGAATTTCATGCACACAGATTGAAGTTTATCATTATTTTCAAATGTTGTACAAAATTTTTCGAAATAGTTCAGTCAAATTCACTTTTCAAAAAAAAAAATATATATATATATATATATATATATTCGCTACTTTCAGTATTCTAGGTGATCGTATTTATTTAACTAATATATTACATGTTTACTGATCATAAAATATTTTTTATGGTACTTTGTAAAAAATTTGCCTAAGATACCCTTTAGTTTTTATTTCACCTTCTTCCCCCCTGAATAAAAGATATAAACTAAAATGATATAAAATGTCATATTATAAGCTTAGTTTAGCCAGCTAGTTGCATGTTTGACAAGTAATATCCGTAACTAATAGTTTCATACCTCAAAACGTTGTTTAATATGCACATTTAATGTCACAAATATGATTCATAGCTTTCCATGATTTAAACAGATGGTTGCGTCATAGGATTTTATGAAATAAGTTCTAATAGTCCAATTCACTTTTAACCACTTATGCATGGAGCAAAATCGAAAGTTGGCAATTCACTTTGAATATTTCAAACTGTATATCTCCAGAAAGTTGTCTAAAATTACACAACACATCAACCATTACACTTTGCTAACTAGTTAGATTGTCGAATATAGTAATAGCAACGTTATTCAAACATGCAAATTAAATTACATATGTGTGTTCCTGGCTTATGAGGAGCAAGTGGCACTTTAGTAGTGGTCATTTTAATAATGGGCAAAAGTCACATTACTGTTGACTAAAGGTCAATTTAACGAGAGATATGCGTTAGCTCTAGAGGAAAATCTGATCGACTTATGCCAGAAATGCTGTCAAATCTGTACAGTCATTTGGGGATAACATTGAACCACAGTGTCTCTCTGCCATTATTATTATCATATTTTAATAGTTTATTTTTGTATTTACTGGTTTTAAATGCAGGAAACACTTCTCAACTGTTGCACAGTTATCCGTAATTAAGAAAAAATCATTATTTAATCCATTCAAAATGAATACTTTATTTGGTTCAAAGTTATCTTTTCATTTAAGTGGGTATCATACGTAGGGAAACTTGTTCCACGCAACTCCCAATTCAACCTCAACTTTAGTTTTTCATTCAACTACCTGTTAGAAATAGCATAGTCAACGGATGTTTTCTGGCAGAAGTTGATTGGATAGTAGAAGTTGTGGTTGAATTGGGAGTTGAGTTGAACGAATTTTCTTACGTGTGATATCTCTTCTGGAATAATTTTGAGTCTGGCCAGAAGTGAGGTGCAAAATGAGGTATTTTAATAAAAGTAGTTCAATTTTATTGCAGCAAAATAAAATTTATCAATGTTTAAAAAACGCGACCTTTCTACTTCATTACATCACAATTTCTGTTATTTATAGTTTTGTATAGAATATTACAATGTAGGAATCTCACTTTCAGCAACTTTAAAGTTAATCAGCGTGGCTAAAAATTAGGTTGAATGGCTGTAATAACGTTCAAAATAAATGGCTCAGGTATTTATTCATCTATTTGAAAGTTAAAACATACAATTGAACTCGGTTAAAACGAAAGGCCAAAAACTTTGTTCGTATTAAATGTTAATTATAAGAACCTTGAATAGTTAAAATTGTAAAAAATGAAGAAATGAATATGATAATCAAATAGAATTTGTATTATATTATTATTGCTAATACATGCCTTGTAATTTAATTACTTTGAAACCTCCTAGTGCCATTTTCATATCCACATTTTTTTGGATAGCTTCTCTTAAAATTGTATTAAAAAGGTACTCTAGTCTACATTGAAAGATATACAGGTTTTTCTCAAAGCAAATTGAAATGTCCATAGGTAAAGAGATGTAGAGGAATGATTGTCTGTACAAAAGATTTAGTACACACTTCTCGACACCTATTCGGCTCTCTACAACCATATAAAATGCTGAATAATGTTTGAAAAAAAAATTGGTATTCATAATCATGAATGTTTTTAGTAGCACTCTGAAAAACGTTTGTTCATTTCAATCGAAACTAGCATTTTAATGCACATATTATGCGCGGCATTTTTAAAGTGAATAGCAGATCAAACCTTAGAAACGAAATGTTCGTTTTAGCAGTAATTTCGTACAAACCGTGGTCGTAATAATAGAGCTCAACATTCATTTGCGTTTTATAAAATCGTATGCTTTTTTCCTTTTTCTAATGCAAAGTTGGTGTCTCGTTAAAAAAATATCAGCCTTTTTTCATCATCCTCGCATGAATACAATAAAAAGTTCTACTTTGTATCAAAACTGGCGCGTAAGTTCCGATGAAGTAATAAATAGCGTAACGTCGTAACTCTTTCATGATATTACTTACTCAATATTCCTTTTTACTAATCGTTAAACTCCCCCAGAATAGAAAGACTAAATTTAAATTCGGTGTCAAGTTACTGAGTGGTTTTACGCTGCATGAAACTAAATTTCCCTTCGGCTCAAAGAATAAATTTATATACAAAATAAAAAAGGACGAAAAAAAAATCGACTCTGGTTTCAAATGTTAGCGTAACAATGTCTCCGCTTCGAAAGTTACAGAAAGTTCTCTTTTTCTTTTCGAACATGCTTAGAATTCTTATTATGCATTTACGCAAAAGAAATGATTTCTTTTTTTCGCCACGACGAAAATTTATTTCTTCCAGCTAGCTGTCTTCTGGAAACGAATGTTACTGGGGAGGAAGATTCAGGAGTTTCATCTTTCCGTTTCATGTTTAATTTTCTTTCCAGTTCTCTGAGAACGGTGAGGCTCGGTAATGCGAGTGTAGAATCACGTTAGAGATTAATTTAGGCATAAATGTGGAAGGCATCGTATGTTTTAATATTTTTGCTTTTTTGTTTTATTTTTGCTTCGGTTTATCCAGGGATGAGTAGGGTGAAATTAACAAGGGACCTGTTATGCCTTCTTTAGCAGTTGATTAAAATCAGGCGGTAAATTCTCTGGCGGACAGTATAGAAAAATTCTCTGAAACTGTATTATATTGCCACTAGCACAAAACTATTTTAAAAAATGCGTGTGATCGTGCAAAAGCGTTAGGTGTTATACTTCTCAAATTTTTATCTAAGAAAACGATAAATAAATAATAATTTACAGGAATTTCTAGTGAAGTTTAGAGTGTTATACAACATGTATATAATTTACGACAAAAATGAATTTTTTTTTAAATATTATTCTTTGTTGGAGGGGGTTGGTTTGTTGGAGGGCATTGTCTGTGAATAACAGAAAAGGAAAATTAAAATGTTATTCTTCTAGAGTTGTTTAATTTTCTTTGTCTTATTTTTTGAAAATCATTATATTAATAAGCGCTTATTGCATAGTGCTCAAAATTGTCACATATCACCTTTATCCACTTGCCCCTTCAATTGCCAGATTCACATCACGATGGGATGCCTTGGTGTGTAGATGTTAAGTCACGCTTTAAAAAAAAGTATGCCGTCTCTGCCGTTGCATGTTGAAATTACATTATTATAAAGCCAAAAAAAAAAAATAAATAAATAAATAAATAAAATAGAATTTCAAAAGACCAAGGGTTTTGAAAAATGACTTCGCAGAAAACTTAAGCAGAAGCTGCGGTTGTTTTCTTTCTAATTATTTACTGCTTTTTTTTTTTCACTTCTAGGAATGACATTCTTCAAATAATCCGACGAAAATTTTATTTTCTATTTTTTGTACGCAAAGCTCTAAAATAAATTAAAACTCCCTGGTATCAACAAAACAGAATTTTGTTCGAATGCGAGATGTACTCATGGTGAACATGTCTACAAAGCATTCCCCCCCCCCCTTCGTTTGGCCCCAAGAACTAACACATTTACAGAATCAAACTGCCAAACATATATTACATGCTAAAATAATCAGTGAAAAACAACAACAGCAATAGTTGCAGTTTTTTGGTTTATCAAGGCTCCCCAGAGAGCCATTCAAAGTAAACGTTCTTTTAAAAGCATCACACCCTAAAAGCTTCAGGTTGACACCATAATTCCACCCTCTGAAACTATTTTGTAAAACGGCACTTTAAGCATCTATTTTTAGCCTTTCCTTACTCTAAAAATATGATTCTTCATAACAAGTATGATTTGTTTCTAGTTCTGTCTGTATTAAAAGTTTAACATACTTGTTATTTTTCGAAGATTTAAAGATGTGAGACCTTATGATGCGTAGTAAATGTTGATGTATTCTGCATATACATAGTTCATCTGCTGATGAAATTTAGCATCGTCACATATAAAAAAAAAATCATATTACATCGCAATTACTTATTAGAATCCAAAACATTATTGACCTTAGGGTTCTTAGTGTATATTGGTAGATTCTAAATAAACATACTTATCTGCTGATTAAACTTAGCGACATCACACACATAAAAAAAAATCTCAGTATATCGCAATTATTTCTTAGAATTCGAAAAAATAATTAATAAATAAAAAAATAAAGTAAAATGAATAATAGTTCTGCCCTAGATACCTGAGTCGGAGTTAAAATTCATGAGGGTGTTTTCAATGCATAGTAAATTATTTTAACAATTTTTAAACTTGCAGCGTTAGATTTTTTTCTATGAACGCATTTTCCAGTCACTAAGCTTGGGGCACCGGGGTTAAAAAAAGTCGTCTTAAAAGGTAAAAAGCCTCACGCTCAATCATTTTTCTTATTTATTAGTGGTTCTGCATTCCCCACTCCACCCCCCTGGATGCTTAATCACTTGCCCGGAGTGTTGTGTGGGGGAAATAAAAATCCCCTTCTGCCATCAGGGCGAAAAAATGCCGATTTCGATTTTAAAGCGGGAGATTATTTTGTTTTTTTCTTCATTTCTCATATTTTTTTTTCTTTCGCGCTTTTGTTACTAAAAATTCCAATCATTTAATACCTTAAATCTAGAAAAAAAATGGACATTTTTTTTATTAAGATTATTTCTGTAAAATTCCGTAAACGCATTCATTATCTTCGTTAAACATTTGAAGTTGTATGGTTTGATTGTCGTTACTTGCGTTCAAAGCATCGCATTGAATTGCAAATTAACAGATGAATATCAATTACGTAGAAAGCGAAAATTTTTGAAAAAATAAATAAATTCATAGATAAAATAATCACCAGAATAGAAAAATATAGTATTAATGCCTAGAATTTTTTTCAAGACAAATTATGAAATTTTTACATTCAGTCTTACAGTTTTGTGACCAAACATACTTATGACCTGGGGTGAAACATTTCAAAATGAATGTATTTACTATTACTTTATTATTATCAGGATGTTAAAAAAAAATCTAACAAAGTAAGTACGTTAGCCCTATAGTTTTCTGAACAAATTTTAATGCTTAAGCAGCCTGAATTCTTTATTACTATATCCAAAAATTCACATGGAATCCAAAAGAAATTCAGATATTCATTAATATTAGCAAGTAGGCCCTGGCTATGACTCTTGGAAGTACTTTTTTACACTTCTCCCCCCCTCTCATCCCTTATATTATAAACCAGGGCTGTAACCAGAGGGTTTTACTGAACGTATTTCTCGTGAAATTTATAAAGTCAATAAAATTTGATTTCATGTTCTATATTCTGTTTATTTTTTTACAACAGAAGTTAGAAGGGTATTAACATGAAAAATGTTTTAAAAAAAAATAGACTCATCCTTTCAATGAGGGAAAAAAAAGTCTGGATAGATGAGTTTACTCATATGCACGCATTCGAAGGAGTACTTTTGAAGTTTCTGTCTTACAAAACTTATAAGATGTGAAAAATATAGAGCTAGCTTAGTTATTACAAATTGAAAGAATTTAGGTGTTTTTTTTTACTGGTATTAAAAATTCGAATGGAACGGTGTGTATTGTTAAGAAAGTATGTTTGCAATACTACAATAAAAATAAATACTGCAGAAAAAAAAACTTAATTTGTTGAATTATTCAATTTTGATAATTTTGTTTTTCAAATGCAGTTTCAAAGTTTTTTCAGAAAATTAAAGAAAAATAGCAACAATAATTTTTTCAGTGAGAAACTATAAAAAGCATTTTTGTAATAGTTTTTAAAAATTTCGGAGGGGGTTTGAACCCTAAAAGCCCACTCCTGAAATACGGCACTGTTATAAACTGATGTAATATTAAATTTTAGTTGAGAGATTTGCGAAATATATTAAACTATGTTTTTAATTAGAGCAATATGAAACTATTCCATTTTCTTAAGCCTGTCTTCATACTTGGTGCTCCCAAATTTTGGTGCCATAGTCCTGTGCCCCATCTGCCCATGCCTTAATAGAGTCCTGTTACCAAGCTGTTGCTTTACAGAATTCAAAAACTATCACTTATCTTTTATAAAATAAAGATTGCCTTTTTAAGTTGCAGTTTGTGAAAGTAAACAGGTGCGAATGAAATTTGAGACTAAGCTAGCAAAAATAAGTAGATCAGCGAAAAGATTTATCAATCATGCTCTTGCCGAGATACTCCTTGACAGCAGGAGCATGTGGAGGGAATTGAATGGATGATTTTCCTCGCAGCACCTAAAAATTCCGAAAAAACAACTTCAAGGGAATCGATTTTTCTCTCTGATCCTTCCGCGCGAGATGAAGCTTCCAAGACAAAGAAATATGTCTGACAAGCTAAATTTTCATCTTTGTCTAGATATTTTTTGTATGGGAGAGATCGCCCCCCCCCCCCACCCACTTAGTAGGGTGTGGATTCCACTGCAAAATTGACGGCAAGATCGGAACTCGGGAACATTGTGATGATGATGATGATGATGTCTGTACCTCAGAACCAGACTGACGTAAGTCCATTTTCTTAAATTTTCAGCAGAGGGCGAAAACGATTGACGGATGCATGTAAAGGATGGGACTCACAGTTTTAAAGCAGCTAAATAATTGTGAAGGAATTTCTTGTATAGAATAATGTTCTCATGGGTCGATACGGAATTGGAATCTACATACAATGCAGTAATAAAGGGAAAATCGCCATTTTTGGACTTACGTCGTTTTGGTTCTGAGGTACAGATATTATTCTGGAAAATCGATGTGAAATCGCTTCTAATGGCACCTACTGAAATTGATTCTTAGAATGTTCTAATCGGGAGCTCTTCACCCCCCGTAGGCGGAAAAAAAAAAGAGAAGTAGATGTGAAAAAGAAAATAAGTAATAAATGAAGAAAAATGAATCTCACTTGTTCACGTACAGCTGACCTTGCCTGGGGTAGCTTCAAGAGCCCTAGCTACTTAGATGTGTAAGTTGCATTTATACGGGGTGCTGCTAGTCGCGTGATGCGTTATAATCTGGATTGTTGTTCGACGCGCGTAGTATAATTCTGTAAGTAGAGGGAAAATATAAAAATTAAAAGCTAGGATGTTTAGTCGAACGCTAGGTTGACATTTTCAAAAAAAAAAAAAAAAAATTCTTCTACTAGTACTGTAATTGTTAAGTTTAACATTTAATAAGCCGCTTGAAAAATAGTTTAGCGACAAAACTGAACGATTTATAAAAATAAAAGATCTTGCAAATTCTTACGTTAGTTTTCAAAAAAGAAAAAGAAAAATAACAAACTAATGTGAATTTAAATTTAGATTCAGATTGCATTGTAATTTAAATACAGTACCAATTATTCTTTTTTTAAACTGAAATACGTAGCCAATATTTGTAAAAAAGGCGCTGTAATGAAATGAACGGAATGAAATATGTTCAGTATTGTGGTTGACTTAGATATTTTGTTTAGAAGAAAAGATTATAAAAAAATCTGTTCCTTTTTGACATTAAAGCGGTAAATAAATGTTCATTTTCATTCAAGTACTTTTTTGTCTGAATTACTAGACTATCGGTTTTAGAACATCTTTTTTTCATAACTCAAGACGTGAGTGATTTTAGGGGGATCAAAACTTGGAAGTATGACAGTTCATTTTCAAAAATTTTCATTGTAATTTTATAAACCTTTTGAAAAGTTTTAACAATTCCCGTTGTATTGCTAGTTTCATTTCCCTCCTATCGTTCAATCTGCTCTAAATTCACACGTTTAGATAGAAAACAAGGTATCAAAGGTGGTTCTTTTCTGAGTAGCGTATCCTATTTTTATTGCGGAGAAGAGACACCAGTTCCCAGCTCTAGAGGCTGATTTCTTGTCATATGTTTAATAATCGATCTTAGACGTATGGGACAAGCGAGATGACCCAAAGCGAAGATGTTTGTTGCATATCCTATTGTTTATAAACAGAAAAAGAAATGTCTTGAACAACTATCCTGATGAGAGGGCACGGGAGATCTCTTTGACCTCCCCAAAAATTTGCTTATTTGGTAATTTGACGATTCGGAAAATTTGAAAACATAATTTATTTTTTAAATCCCCAAATCTCAATTTTTATAGCAAATTTGTTTCTATGTATTCTATATTTGTAATTCGAAATGTATAAGTATATTGAAAAAGAGAGGTTATGTGTGGAGGGGTGGGGGGTACAAATAATAATTTCGCGTTAAAATACATTTGAAGGAGGCACAAAAAAAATCTCATTTTTTGAATTCGAACAATTATTTCTTTGAATAGTTTTCATATTTCGTGACATTTCACTTCTTATTTATCTACACTTACATTTTTTTGTTAAAGAAATGAAAGTCTTAAAATAAAAATATTATATTAGATATAGTCCCCGACATTGATGGAAATTCTAGAGGGGAAAAAAACATGAGCTGCCAAATGAATGTCCGTCAAATAAATCGTTACAGGCTCAGCTTTCGTCATAAAGGGGGGAAAAAAGCAGAAAGACTGATCACAGATTTTTTGCTCTTTTATTTTCAAGAGGTAGATGAATTTTCGAAAGTGCGGAGTCGAGGAAAGGGACAAGATTCTAATTATGATAGCTCAACGTCAAATTCTCCATCTGTAAAGATTTCTCTGGCAACGGTAATTTGGACATCATTCCATTAAGAAAGATGGTGCGGTTGACAAATTGATATTTGGGAGGTCCGACATGCCAGCCAGAACATTGTTATTTATTCCACATAGCCGAACTTCCCTTTAATTAACTCCATATTAAACACGCTGCTGTTATTTGCGCGAGTCCTGCGTCCCGTTCGTGTGCGGAAAATGAAGAAAAAAGTTTTATTATCTGCCCGATTTTGGAGTATCAGGTTGGACTATTTCGTGGAAGTATTCTGCTTTATTCCATTGGTAAAAGGAAAATTATAGTGTGTGACAATCTAAAAGTTCATTTGCGTCTACGCATAAGCAGCTTTTATTACAGGTAGCGGTGTAACGATAGTTATGTACGCGATTTGAGTAGTAATTGAAGAGCTGCAAAATATTTTTCTTTTCTGAGTCTAGAATTTCGCATTATTAATTTTTTATATGCTTACCCTCATATTAATTAAGACCAAAATTACTTTGCTGTTGTGGCCATTAGAACTGATCTCTCTTTTTTACAATGGTCATTATGATTGGTTAGTCCAATGGGGCTTTGTTTCAGGAAAGTTTTCTGATATTGCAAATTGTTGGTTGCATAGATTTTTTAACGAATGGTATGTGTTTACTGCAGTTTTTCAGAACGCGATGTATTTTTATTTACTAATGCTTTTTCCTCCGTTTTTTTTCTATTGCATTCGAAACTGGTTATTGAATTTCTGCGTATAAATCATTCAAGATTGTTCAAAATTTGTGCATACAATGTCTTTTGCTTTGATACAGTTCAATACAATTCCGCTGGAACAAAATTTAATCTGAAAAGTTATTAATAATTAAAAAGCTGTGCTTAAGATAGTTTTGCATGTGATGTCATTTATGAGTACGACATGCTGGGATAAGTTAACTCGAGTTGCTAAGTCGCGTAACGAATCAAATAGATGATTTTAAATACCGTGAATAAAGGTTACTTGAACCCTAGGGGGTAACTTGAGCCCATTACAGTAAAATGATAGTATCTGGGTTTGGTACTTATTAGTTGAAGACTAGCTGTAATTCCTCGTTTCTCCGCTAAGTAGAAGCACTCTGCAGTCTATAACGCTAGTACCAAACCCAGATTTTATTTTCAATGGGCTCAAGTAACCCCCTAAAGGGTCCAAGTAACCCTTGTTCACGGTATCTTAAGCAAGCTTATTTGCATTCCTTGTTGGAAAATATCTCATGCTTATACTTAAACTATTGCACTTATAAAAGATTTATAAATATTGTAATATCTCCCCCCCTCCCCTACCTTAACTCTTCATTATAGAAACAGCCTTTTGTTTAACCCTACACTGCATGATTTTTTGCTCTTTAAAAATTATATATGTGCTTTTCAATGTAATAAGAAAACACGGAAAAATATTTTTAAAAATTTAATTTTGAGGATAGATGGTTATATTTGCTTAAAATACTTGCTTTTTATGCTTAACTTGCCTTAGGACTACCTTTTTCTGGTCATAAGGAAAAATAGTTCATGTATCCAATTGGCAACGCTATGCAGTGTAGGGTTAATGCGATGCGACTGTCAGTGGGCTTTCTCACGCTTTTTGATTAATAACGATGTGTGATCGTCTCGTCTCAGTTATTTGCCAACTTCGATGTATTTTTGGGTTTATTGGTTTTGGCGGGAAAAATCCTTTTTTTCCTATGGAGAGGAGCGACGTCAGTGAGGCACGGGAGGAGTAGCTCGTAGAGCTGCTCACGGGATTACGAAGAAATTAATTATATTGTAATTAATATTGCTGATATGTGAAAAAGTGAAAGTTACACCTCAGTAAGAGATTTTGTAAATATGTACCAAACTGTGCATATTAGTAAATTATTTAGTCCGTGATCTTGGTGTACTTTTTATTCATTTGCAAAAAAAAAAAAAAAACGGTTTAGAAGATTGTGGGGCTTTCACTAAGTTATAACAGTAGTATTTGAAAGAGATTTTGTAAATATGTACCAAACTGTGCATATTAGTAAATTATCTTGGTGTACTTTTCCGTAAATATGTACCAAACTGTGCATATTAGTAAATTATTTAGTCCGTGATCTTGGTGTACTTTTTATTCATTTGCAAAAAAAAAAAAAAAACGGTTTAGAAGATTGTGGGGCTTTCACTAAGTTATAACAGTAGTATTTGAAATAAAAAACTAGCAGTTCTTTTCGGTCATTTAAAGTATTTTGCCCACACATGATTTTAACTATGTACCAATTTTTGTAATTGTGACTGAACTTTTACTTTGAATAAATAAATGATATCTCAATTGCACAAAATTTTCTCAAAATTTCGATTAATCAGCAGCAGTGTAGTTTTTTTTACTTTAGTTAACAATTTGATTAAATTAATGTACGTAATTAATTAAAATTTCTCTCATTTATTCTCAAATTCAAAATTTTATACCTTAATAATATTCAATTAAAATGAAAAACTTCAAGGTTTTCTGACTCTGCCGGAAACGGATTAGTTTCCGTAAAAAGAGATTATTAGAAGATATCTCGATAACCAAGATAACCAAGATCAATTTTTTTTAACAGGATTGAATAAACAAGCTCCATGTCGTATGTGTCTTTAAAAAATAATTGAGTCATTCGAGTATATAATGGAAAAGTTGTCATTTATAAGAGAAGAAATCTTTTGAAAACAAAAGTCCACTTATTTTCTCCATAAAAGTTCTAAGAACCATAATACTCATAGTCGTTCATTGTGTTTAAAAATTTCGGTCAGAGAAAAAGTTCATTGATTATATTAAGAGAGTTCACACACACACACACATATTAAATAAAACGTAAATTATTAATTTAGTCAGACATAAAATTCAAGCCGCTAATTACTAATGCAGAATTCTATCAAAATAAATCCACGGAAAATGAGCAGATTGATGGCAAAACTGACATTGAAATTGATAAAAATGAAAGAAAAGAACTTTGATGGTGAAATCAAGTTCGTGCGTGGAAAACTGGTCTGGAAAACTGAGATTATTACAATAAAAACAACCTTAGTTAAATTTAAAAAATAATAATATAGCACAATAAAATAAATTAAACTTAATTATTAAAGAATGTGAACTGTGATTTTTAAATTCCTAAAAAAAATTGAAGGAGTAAAAACCAATTTTTCAAACGCATTTCGTTTTATTGCTTTCATCATCCGTCAAGAGCGCAGAATCATCTGAAAACATTGGATTAACGCGAAATTAAATTAGCTTTCAAAAAAATCCAGTAGTAAGCAAGCTAATAATGGCTTTGTGGCTGGCAAAATATCAGAGAACGGCGGCAGAAGCAAGAAAAATTCATAAATCGCGTTTCGAATTTATTAGTTATGCCTTGATCCGTCGAGCTCTCCTCTAAGCCGGGCACAACAAGTTGAGTTAGCGTTGAGCAAAACTGATGCTCTTTTCTTCTGCCTTCAAACCAAGAGGAGGGTTATTATGATTAATGTCGCGTTGCCTAGCAACGGTCTGCCAGTGATCAGCGTTGTGGTTTTCTACCGTATATGACTCGTGACAAGCCCGCCAATTCCGAGAAAAAATATTTCTTGCGAGAGACGATATTTCTTTTGCACGTGATGAAAAAGACGCATGATGAAGTTTGATGCTTGCTGTCCGGATTAAAGAAGAGGAACTTTTCCCTTGAAAATCAATTTGTTGAATAAATTTGACGACCCACGTGTGACAGCTAGTGTATTTCATTAAAAATAATTTAAAAGGGTAACGGACTACATTTTGTTGCTTAAGAAATCACAAAACTATGTTATTTCTTAGGAAAAATCTTTGTTCATTGCCCTTTAAAATATTGCTTTTTGATGAAATGTATAAGCTGTTACGTATACGAGACCACGCAGGAGCGCCCTAATGGGAGGTCTTGGGAGGTCACTGTGACCTCCCAAAAATTTCCTTATTCGGCACATACTGCTGACGATTCGGCAATTTGAAGATCATAACAACATTGAGATTAGTTTTGTTTTTAATTTTTTAAATTTTTTTTTTTTTAAAGTTGCCTAACGTTTTTCTTCATGAAATGCTACGTATGTACATGTGTGCATGCTTGTACTTAATCATTCGATAAAATTGGAATTTCATTCGGCAAATTTATTATTTCCCCCCTCCCAAAAATTTTATTTCGGGGCACCCCTGAGACCACGTGGCGGTTTTTTCGGTGAACAGTCTTATTGTGTTCATTAAATAATGAAAGTAGGTTCATTAAAAATAGTTTTAAAAAGTTGTCGTTTCAAGTCATGATATTTAAAAAAGACCTCGCGGTCTCACGGATACTACATTTCTATTACGGTCTTAAAAATATCTGAAACGCTCGTGGACAATAATAGACAATTACTATTCCTACTTTCTGCCAGTAATGTGCCTAGAAAAATGAGGAAAGTTTCCTGCTAAAAGTCAGTAACCATTAAAGAAAAAGGCAGTTATGTTACTTAAACAAGTCTAGAACTCCCCCATCCCTCTAAAATAAGAAAAAAAAAAAAGCTTAGCTAGGTTTTTGTTCGGCACCTTCCAGTTTTACCAGAAAAGCTCCTAGAGCAGATTTGCAAATATTCCAAAGCTGAAGCGGCAATTGCAAGCAAATTTCTTATTTTCTGGCAATTGTTCAGTCTCCAGAGCCTGCACATGCTCTTGTTTGAGGCAAAGTCAATCTGTACAGGCCGTAATCAAACTGGAGGTGAAGTAATTAATAAAGACGCTTGATATTCCTTTCAACTGGTAGCTAAAAATATTTTTCACAACATTGAGAAGTCCGCGTTCATGCAACTTGTATCAATTTTCCGCAAAGAAACTTGATTTTCACAGGAAATAAGTGGAAACCGGTGAAATTCTGGCACGTTACCCGGAAATGATTTGTAACGTTTCGGATTTTTTTTAATAAAGTGTACGTACTATTGATTATACTGTCTTTGACCATTAATATTTTAAATTTAGAAGCCTATTTAACTTACTTTACGTTTCACTGATGCATATCACTTGAAATCATTTGGTTCAGTTGTATATTTACGGTTTACCAAAAAGTGTGCATATTAATCCAAGATTTGTCTTTCTCGCTGATTAAACGGTTGGGCACTAAAGGAAAAAAAATCCCTTCGTTCAAAAACTTGGATGAAGGTCTTAAAATATTAAGACTTTCATCCAAGTTTTTCTACTTCTAAGAGACAAGACAAATACATTTTGAAGTACAGTCGTTGAAAAGATGTAACTGCTCCACTCAATCTTCTACTCTCTGAGATCAAGATTTTTCCTGGTGTAGTTTTACGATCACGCGTCATTGAAAATTCGAATGCGCTTGGCTGGGTTGGAGGGGGAAAGTCTCCTAGATTTTACTTCTCTGCAATAGCAGGGTGCAAAGTCGTTAAGCTGCGTACTTTCTCGACTGAACCCCCCACTGCTTCCCCCACTGAGAAGTTTCTTAAACTTCATTCTGCTCTAACAAAGCTCCTGCAATTCTGAAGTAACCGTAGAATTCTCCGAAACTTACTTTTACTTCTCAATAAGTACGTTTTAGTGTTTCGTGGGCTATCTTTCGTTATAGACTGAGGGAGGCTACAGATTCTGGAGAGGGTACACTGCAAAAAATAAGTTGTTGTTTTTACAGTATAATACTGAAAGTAGAGGTTTCAGTTCAAAACTGTGAAAGCGCAGTAATAAACCGTAAAACTAGCTATTTTAGAGTTTCTTACTGTAGAACTAGCAATTTTACTGTTTATTACTGTAACATTAGCAATGTTAGAGATTATTAATATAAAATTAACTGTTTTGTACTGTAAAAACAACAGTGTAATACTGGCAGGAGAGGTTCCAGTTTAAAACTGTAAAATACACAGTAATAAACTGTAAACTAGCAATTTTGCAGTTTATTACTGTATGCTAGTAATTTTACAGTTTATTACTGTATGCTAGTAATTTTACAGTTTATTACTGTAAACTAGCAATTTTGCAGTTTATTACTGTATGCTAGTAATTTTACAGTTTATTACTCTAAACTAGCAATTTTACAGTTTACTAAAAATTAGCTGTATTATACTGTATAAACAACATTCTTTTTTTACAGTTTATAGCTTGAAAAATAGCTTAAACTACTTTTCATAGAAACTACTTTAATGGTTGATATTGTTTTTACCCTATAGTAGAGCATGTGTCAAACAAAGGTGAAAAGCGTCGATTCGACCCTCCTGTACGCTTTTACACCACTTTCCTCTACATCAACAGTTTTAAAGAAGATAACTGTTGAAAAACTTTAGAATAACTAAAACCAGTCCACGAAATAGTTTGAAATGTTACCAAAACCTCGAAATTCAATGTATTTCAAGTGCAGACTCAAATGAATAAATCCGAGTTGCAAACGACGAAAAGCAAAGGAAGAACTCCCACTGTCCAGAATTGAATAATAAAAAAAGCAGAAAAAAAATTTACCACATAGACCATCGGGTAATGCCCTCAGGCACTTGAACTTTTTACTTGAATATTTAATTCAAAAATGGAAAACATCAGTTTTAGTTGTAATAGACGCTTTTCTCGAAATACCGCAAAATAGTTGAACTGTCAATGAACCCCAATGTGAATGTGACTCCCATCAGCTATATCTTAAAACTATTGTACTGTTCAGTGTGAATGACCGTATTTGTTTATATGCAAAATAAATTCAATTTATTCAGCAGTTGTGGTGTCCTTTGAAAAAGCAATCCATCATAAGAAAATGACAGATCAGATGAGAAAAATCTGTTTTTAATTGCCTTAAGACTAACATTCTGAAGAAAATGTTTACAATCCCGCGATACATTTCAGTAGAAACGCGCAGTTATTTGAATAAAAACGAAGGAAGTCTGATGTTAAAGCTAGCTTCCCCGCCCCCACACTGTTTTTAGACTTAAAAAGTTCAAAGAATTTCACATTGAAAAGTTCAGATAATTTTATCCTTGAAAAGACTAGAAAAACTTAACATTAAGTTCTACGGGGAAAGTTACGTCAGATTTTATAAAACATCTAAGAGGTGTATTCATTTCGGATAAACAGGAAAAACTTTTGACTTATATCACGGACAAATCTTTTGTTTATTTTAGAGTTATACTAAATATTTTTAAAGATTAATACATATGGAGAAATTTACGCACCTTTTGATTAGTAACCTTAGAAGGATATTTGATCCAAAAAGTCGAATTAATTTCAGATTCAATTAACATATTTAGTTTTATTTCAGTTAATATAGACATGTCATGAGTAAAGACGAAAAAAAAAAATCTTAGTCAAATTACTGACCTGGTTGTTCTGATCCACTAAATTTTTAAGTTCTTTATTTTTTACTTCAAATACAAATCCACAAATGATGATACAAATGATCATTGAGATGTAAATCTTTTTATTTCGTTTCGTAATTTTTAATTTTAATGCCGCATTAGAACAATGTTTCACAAAAACTTCTGGTGCGTTAGATGTTTGAGTTGTTTTACAATAAAATAGGCATGCTGATTTCAGAACTGTAGTTATCTTCCACTCGGTCAGTTTTTAACCCCGGACGGAACAAGGAAGAGGATGTTAAGTTTGGCGTGTCTGTGTATCTGTCTGTTGCACTCTAGTGCCTAAACGAATGGACCGATTTGGAGCTTTTTTTTTTTTTTAATTTGAAAAGAAAAATGATCGAGTGCATCCTTAGCTAGGTCGCGTCTTCGGATGACATTAATTAATGAAGATATTAATTAAAAACCTTAAAAACGTTTTTTGCAATTTTTGAAGTAAAAACATACTTGAAAATAAAAAAAAAAAGTACCAAAAGAAAGAAAAAAAGAATCTGCGTCTGATAGAATGTGTTTGGAACTTCCATGTTATGTGGAACTCGAATTATAAGGTTTTTTTAGAAAAATGCGGCAAAGCATTTATTTACGCAATTGGTAGCGAATTCGTTGTCTGCTTGCTATTGGGATGATTGATTGCAGTACTCCTGTATTTGACGTTTTGGAAGGCACGCAGCTTTTTTTTGACTTTGCTGTTCCCTTCTATAATCGTATTAAAAATTGATATTTAAAAATGAATTGGTGGCTTCTGAAAGAAGAAAAAGTAAGTTTTATTTTTTCTTCCTCTTTCTTTTTTTTTTTTTTTAATTCTAGTGTATGGAATCTTTCACTTAAGCGCAAAAAAAAAAAAAAAAAAAAAAAAAAAAAGGTTAAAGAAACAAAAATCTCTGCTACCCAACCGTTGGTTGATATGAGGAGAATCACCATTCAGCAAAAGAAATCTTAAATGTTGCAAATATTGTAAGAGCGAGAGAGAG
This sequence comes from Uloborus plumipes, assembly GCA_038373865.1. NCBI lineage: Eukaryota > Metazoa > Arthropoda > Arachnida > Araneae > Uloboridae > Uloborus > Uloborus plumipes. The sequence goes on along the minus strand of JAXGGA010001562.1, from coordinate 80,855 downwards.
AGAGACAAACTATTTTTTTCGGCTATAAGTTCCTATGAAGGTATAATGATATTTTGGTAATCAAAATTTGAGGAATTGTGAGAAAACTTAAATAAACTAAAATTCATCGTAATTTGTTTATCAATATTTTTATTTCTTTTCATATTCTATAAAATAAATAATCATTGTCTAAAATCATGAATACCTATCCCAAAAACATAACAAGATGTCAGTTTTGACCCTAATAATTCGTTAAAACGAATGTATTGAAAATTAATATATTATTTTACTTATTCCAATAAATATTTATATATATCGAGTGATAACTTGAATGCTAGTAACAGTTTTGTTTAAATGTCTGGAATGATTAACGAACAAATCTATTCCTCAATTTAGTTAAGAACTCAGGCTCTAAACTAGCAGCGATGCGCGTTTTAAGTAGTTAAACCTACTTTGCTCGTGCTACAAAGCTGAATTTGAAATTACCACGCATGCCTTCCGTCGCTAATGATAAAAACCTGAAACTTCAAGCTGACCCCGCGCATGCTGCACAATTAGTGAAACATCTTATAAAACTTTCATGAAGTGACAAAGAAGCATTCCAAAGCTAATTTTCGCCTTTTCCCAGAAAGGTAACACGCTAAGAAGTTTATTTCAGGAGCATTAGAGCATTTCCTTCCCTTGTATCTTTACTTTAGTGATAAGCATGTCTAAATATGATAATATTGGCAAATGGTATCTTGGAAGCTGCAGAATCGTTAGCATTTTGATAAGATAACTTTGATACCTACTTACTGCTTTTAACATTTCCGGAAATTAATTCAACACTTCGTTGGAATTATGTGAAGCTTGTTACGTTTCCTTATCTCTGTGTAAACCATCGATTTTTATTAATTTCATTCAGAATTTCGTAATAGTTTTTTTTTATGGTACATATAGTACTATGGTAAAAGCAATAATATCAGCAAAATTTTAGATTTGTGGGCAAAAAATTATAGAATTTTGACGTATCCGGTATACCGGGTACACACACTTTAATTAATACTTCAGCTAACAAGCAAACAAGCAAAAAAAAAAAAAAATCATCGAATAAAAATAAAGGCTTTATGAAACGATAGAAAAGAGTAACACAAGCATTTTAAATACACTCATTTAGGGTATTTTTGAGCCAGTTCGGACAACTTTGAACTACAGTGGGTGCCGGTCAGTTGAATCAGTGGTTGATAGAATCTGCCCGTTTAATGAATTACATTGCCAAGAACAGAACAATATAAAGCCCTACTGAATTAGCCACTTTACTGAATCAACCGCTTTATTAAATCAAACTGCTTAGAACAAACGTGATTCATATAAGCGGCCACCATGTTTCTGTTTTTTTTTTTTTCCCCTAAGGGCTTGGCTCCACATCAGCAGAAAACCGACCGAAACCGAAGCCAGAAATCGAAAATCCGGGTACTTTCGGTAAACGACACCGGGGAACTACCCAGATTCTCGGTTTCTACCTTCTGTTTCGGTCGGTTTTCTGCTGTTGTGGAGCCATTCCCTTAGTCAAATAAACTGAAAAATATGACATCCTAGTGATACGTACTTCTGTCGATGTAACAATAGTTCTGCTTTTTATGATTTAAAAATATACTACTCTATAAAAAATATGAAGTGGCGCAAAGTTAACCGAACTTGTTCTTAGATACCCTGAATAACTGTAAATCAGAAAATAGAACTTAAATTTGTGACGATTATCCATTCTTGGAAAGACGTGCAAACCGTAAATCTCCCGGTTCCTATTTGGACTGTTGCTAATCCCGCAACGAGAAATGCTTGAATAGATAATTATAAGCCGAAAGTGAATAGTCAATTGCAAAGTATATATCACTCAATTCAATTAACTATTCAATGATTAGCAACTGTTCAAATCCCGTTAATTAAAAACTTTATCATTTTGCATGAATAAAACACCGCAAAAAATGAACTGTTGTTTTTGCAGTATAATATGTGTATATATCACTGAAGTGACAAAAGTCATGGGATACCTCTTAATATCGTATCGGCCCTCCTTTTGCCCGGCGAAGTGCAACAACTCGACGTGGCATGGACTCAACAAGTCGTTGGAAGTCTTCTGCAGGAGTATTGAGCCATGCTGTCTCGATAGACGTCCATAATTGTGAAAGCGTTGATGGGGCAGGATTTTGGGCACGAACAGACCTCTCGATGGTGTCCCATAAATGCTCAATGGGATTCATGTCGGGCGATCTAGGTGGCCAAATCATTCGTTGGAATTGTCCAGAATTTTCTTCAAACCAATTACGAACAGTTGTGGCCCGGTGACATGGCGCATTGTCATCCATTAAAATCCCATCGTTGTTTGGGTACATGAAGTCCATGAATGGCTGCAAGTGATCTCCAAGTAGCTGCACATAAGCATTTCCAGTCAATGTTCGGTCCAGTCGCACTAGAGGACCAAGTCCATGCCATGAAAAAACAGCCCACACCATTACGGAGCCACCACCAGCTTGAACAGTGCCTTGCTGACAGTTTGGGTCCATGGCTTCGTGGGGTCTGCGCCACACTCGAACCCTACCATCGGCTCTTACCAGCTGAAATCGTGACTCATCGGACCAGGCCACGGTTTTCCATTCATCTAGGGACAAACCGATATGCTCACGTGCCCACGAGAGTCGCTGCAAGCGATGTCGTTCTGTCAGTAAAGGCACTCGAGTCGGTCTTCTGCTGGAATAGCCCAAGAAATCCAAATTTCTCCGCACAGTTCTAGCAGACACGTCCATTGTACGTCCCACATTGATTTCTACGGTGATTTGACGCAGTGTTGCTTGTCTGTTAGAATTTACGACTCTTTGCAGACGTCGCCGGTCTCGATCTTTAAGTGCAGGCGGTCGACCACTGCGCTGTCCATGGTGGGATGTTATGCCTGAAATTTCATACTCTCGGCACACTCTTGATACAGTGGATCTGGGAATGTTGAATTCTCTAACGATTTCCGAAATGGCATGACCCATGCGTCTAGCTCCAACTAACATTCCGCGTTCAAAGTCTGTTAATTCACGTCGTGCGGTCATCATCACGTTAAAACCTCTTCACATGAATAACTTGAACAGAAATGAAAGCTCTGTAAAAGCACTGCGCATTTATACCTGTTCTATGCGATGCTACTGCCATCTGAAAATTTGCATATTGCTATCCCATGACTTTTGTCACTTCAGTGTATATATATATATATATATATATATATATATATATATATATATATATATATATATATATATATATATATATATATATATATATATACATCTTATATGTATACAGTAATAATACAGTATAATAATTGCAGCTAAGGTTCCATTTTAAAACTGTAAAATATACAGTAATAAACTGTATACCTAGAAATTTCAGTTTCTTACTGTAAAGTTAAAATTTTTACAGATTATTACCGTAAAGTAGTTGTATTATACTGTAAAAACAACAGTAATACCGGCAGCAGAGGTTCCAGTTTAAAACTGAAGTGCACGGTAATAAACTGTAAACTTAGCAATTTAGCAGTTTATTACTGTAAAATTAGAAATGTTTACAGTTAATTACTATAAAATTAGCTGTATAATACTGTAAAAACAACATTCACTTTTTACAGTGAAGTCATTTTTTATATAAACCACTAAGCGTAGCTCAATCACAACAGCTCAGTCAAAAAATAAAATATTAATAACCAAAATACTGACTTTTTGTCTCAAAATTAGTATGCCTTCACGATGTACACAAGAAAATTTCAACGAAAACCAAATATTTCAATTTTTATTTTCATATGAGTTTTTTTTTTTTTTTGAAAATGTCTCCAATAGCTAAAGACTCCTTCGTAGTATTGACATTTTGAAATACTTTAATGAGTTTTGCATTTCCGCTGAAATGGAAAAGATTTATTTTCAAATGCATTTCTGCTTTCTCATTAAATTTTCTCTTTCTTTCCAATCGCTTTTCGTTAGTAAGATTGCAACATCAAAACGTTGTAGTCATTTTGTTTTTTTAACGAAAACTTCTTTTATTCATTCTTAACATTTTTAATTTAATGATGTTCATTTTGCGCAACATTTAATTTTCATCTTTGAAAAAAAGCCAAAAGTTGAGAAAAATTTGTAATATAAAAGTCGATGAAGTGTTTATTCTTTCCGAAATGCCATTAAATTTTTCTTACGCGATGAAACATAAATTTTCACATTAAATTTATTAAAAAAATAATTAAAAAAAATTAAGCATTGTAATATTTTTTTAATGCATTTTTTATTTGATCATTTAATCAGTATACTTTCGTCTCATATACAAATAAGCCTTCTCTTTGCTTTTTGCAAGTGACTTGCTTTTATAATTAGAATTATGCTATAATTATTACTTAGAATGTTCACTTCTTCTGAAAATGGCGGAAACAAATGCCTCTAAATAGATTCTAAGCAAACAATTTATGTTGTTTGTAAATCTTAAATCAACCTGTCGTTTTTAATTCAAGTCATTGTATAAACAGGTTGAAAAATAGAGTTAAAAACCTGTCAAAGTGCTTGAACTCTTTCAATGACCTTTTTTAAAAGAGCTGTTGGAAGGAGAAAGTCATTTCAATAATTTATGATTTTTTTCTGTAGTTGTTTTGAATGGTGTTTATTCAGAAGAAAACTGCGTACTGTTCTTTTTTTATTCCCCTTTAGTAGCTGAAAATTCTTGTGATGGTGAATGTTACTTTTGAAACTAATTACATTCCTTTGAAAATGGTTTTGAAATCCAATGTTTGTAAATGAAGAAGTTTACGAAATAAATAATGAGGAAATAAATTAGAATGACAGTGTAAACGTTCTTATGTTTAATATGTTTCAAAATATTTAATACTTTCTTTTCAGATATAACTTAAGTTTAAAGAAGAAAAGTTTAAGTTTTAAGAAGCTTTTCTTCAATTCATTTCTTTGTGTACTAACTACTGCGTTCTTATTAGTTTCCTCTGGTAGTGCACTTTGTTTTATAAACGTTTTGAAATGGTTGTCAACTTTGACAACCATCGAAACTCCTTTTCATACATAAATAGTCTCTATCTGTAGTCTAGTGCTCAGAAAACCGCATACAATTAAGAATACGTGCAGGAGGTGAGAGCACCTGCGTACTCCTAAGCAAACTAATCCGTGATTGATAATTAAATAAATACCTTTGTGTTGAAAACTAAAATAAAAATTTTCAGCTTTTTATCGCACAAAATTTGCAGACTACTGCAGTCACGCTTTTCGGGACTAGAAGGAATCCCGTTTTTAATATTTTAATGTAACGAAGATTGATCTTTGGATTTAGTTATCTGCATTTTATTATGGATTTAGAGCTAAGTGTTTTCTTTGTTTTATGCCCTAAGTGTTTCTGTAACTGAACTCTTAAAAAAGGGATCCATTGTTGGTACTCATGTATTTTAGATTTTGTAGCTTTCATAGTTGATTTCGGCCTCATTGAAGAACCCCTATCCTTCCAGAATGACCGAAGATTGTCTAAAACTGCGTATTTAAACTTCTCGAAATATTGTCGATGTAGGGTTCCTCAAGGAAGGGGCGATCACCCCCATCCATGCATCCGTCCTTAACATGTTATGTTAGCCTGTTGCACATCATTGGTATTAATATTATTCCGGAAGTTATCTCATAAAAACACCCCATCTTTGTCAACCGGAACAAGATTTAACAGACAGAATGCAACAACAACAACCAAAAAATGAATTCCTTCGAAATGATTCACAAAAATTGCGCAAGATATTAATATTTCATACGGAAATCAAAATCCTCATATTTTGCATCCTCTTCCGCCATCAACATTGCTAAAAGAACGACGTCTTCCGACTTGCGACTCTTGGAACCTTTTCAAAGTTAGGAGAAGAAACTGAAGAAAAAAGGAAAGAAAACGCCTTGATATTTAGCGCTTGTGAAAAGAAGTCCCACCGAATGCGTTTCGCAAATTTGCGGAGGATTTTCATTTGAAGTTCAGTTGTGCACTTCTTCTGGCTTTTTACTTGATTTTAGTTTTTTCCCATTACCGTTGTTTTTAGTCACTAAAGTTATTAATCGGAATTTTTTTAGAAATGTAACTTAATCGGAACTTTTCGGAGCTGTTTAACATTCGAAATTTCTCGGAATAAAAATTGTTATCCTATTCCTTTAAGTTTTTGCGTTAAATTTGTACAAACTAGATTTCGTTCTCGTCCTTTAATGTAATTACTACTTTCTGTTTAAAAGCTACAATTCATTTAAAGAGCACGTTCATTTTAGACAGTGCAGTAATAAAATTTGCCGTTTTAATATTTAGCTTTTTTTACATAGTAAGGAGATTTTAATATATAATATTCAGCGAATTCGTTGCAAAATCATTTCAATGTTTGTACCTTTTATTTATCTCAGCAAAATATGAGAGTTTTTAACTTGAAGAGCTTAATTTTTTTTCTATGTAGTTCATACATCGAAAGCTGACAATAATTAGCATATCCAGTGCAGCAAAAAGTATTTTGAACCTTAAATATATTTAGCTTGCCTTGTGCAATGAAGGTATGCTACTTCGGAATATTTTCCGTGCACTATGAATTATTGACAGTACTTTTTACTTCAATAAATACAATAATTATGTTTTACCCATAGAATATTTATTATGCCTTATGCAATAAGGTGATTTTAATGTAGATTGATTAGTTTATCCCGAGAAATAAGGTAAATTTCAGCAGCCGAATATTCAACTACTTCTATGAAACCAAGAGATTTTAGTAATGCGGTGCATTATTTATCTTACCTTGAGCGGTAAACTGATTTTAATACTGAAATGTTTAGCTTATCCTATGCAGTAAAGTTTTAGCATTTAAATTGATCGTTTGCTGGAGGTGTTTTTTAATAGGATTACATTTAACTTATATGGTGATTTTAACACTTGAGGTTTACTTAACTAACCTTTACTTTTCCGTAATTGAGTATAGTTAGCCGTCTTTCGATAAATGAATTTTAACGATGGAGTATTTATTTTACATTCAGTATGAAGGAAGTATTTATGAAATATTTAGCTAATAATACAAAATGAAATTATCGCTTTATCTGGTGTAACATTTTACTAATTCTATTCTGTGACGTTTAGTTTAGTGTAGTTTTATTTTTGAGTCATTATTAAACGGTAAAATATCTTGGTACTTAGTATCCGGACTAAAACTTTTCCAATAAATGAAATACACTTCTCCCTTGTCCGCAATGAATGCCCTATAAACCCCCCAAAAAAATGTCTAAAAACTGACGGAGACTAATACTCATATTCACATTTGATTTTAGTAACCTATTTAGAGAAAAAATAAGGTCATTAATTTACATCAACAGGATCTTCATCGAACCTTATTTCCTCTTGACGGAAAAATACTTTCGAATATTACGAAAGATTGTTCATAAATATTTGACAAACATGGCAGAGTAGGAGTTGAGAGGTAAATATTTGAGTTTTACTCTTAGGTGTGCTAATCAAATTGTCTTCGCAGGGGAGATAATTGCGTTAACCAAATACAACTCACGTCTACTCTCCATTATGATTATCAGTTGATGTTCTTTTCTCTATGCAGTTAGACAGCTTGAGCATGATTAGAATTTTTAAAAGTGTTCGGTTAGATTAGATGCCCTGACTGTATGAAGGCACGAATATTGAGTCATTAGCCCGAAATGCTAATTTTAGAGCATTTGCTTTCTTGAAGAGAAAAGTGTTTCTTTTTTATCTAATCTTTCACTGTTGCCGGATCGTTATTCGGAATTACTTTTGCAATAAACTTTCAGTTACTTCTAAGTGTAGCGAAAAGTGCATTAGTTTACTTTCTTTTTCTGTCAAGTCATGCACTCATGCATGCTCTGATTACATATTTACACTTCGTTATGAATATTAGAAGGTTAAAATTTTATAAGAAATTTGGGACTTAAGCTGTGAAATGTTAAATTTGAATTATCGCTTTCAATATAAGAAACTCAATAAAATAAATTGTGCTCTTCTGTTTTACTAATTGTCAATTTTCTTTTCTTCTTGACGAAAAACTTTCTTTTTTATCTAGTCTTTTACTTTGGCCGGATCAATCTTGTAAATTACTTTGCAATAAACTTTCAGTTGTTTTTTTAGTGTAGTGAAAATTGCATTAATTTTCGTTCTGAGTTCTTTTTTTGTCAAGTCATGCACTATGGCTTAGCCTTTAGGAACCGGGCGGTACACATGTTGTACCATAAGTCTCGTCTAGTTTAGAAAACAGGGTTGAAATTTTCACTCGAATCCTTTGGAGCCGGGGATTTTTTCAGGTTTCATACGTTTCCTTGCATTCCATTTTGCAGAATTTGTCCAAAGGCTGGTATTTTCTGTTTTGCATTTTTTTTTAAATCAGAGTCGATGCTTCGACGATATTTACATTTACGACTTCAAGGGTAATTTTCTTCAAAATGCCCTAGAGCGTCTAATGTAGGCCAAATATGGAAAAGCAAAAGCTAATATACTGATAAAGGATTTTTTTTCTTTTTATAGAGTACGTCTCTTTTTTTCCTGATCTTCATAAAAGCTTACGCAACTGAGCATGACATAATGGTGAAACTGATTGAACCGTGGAAAGATAGAGCATTGATACTTAGAAAACATTCAACTACTTTTCAGTGGCATTATTTGATCGTTTGGAAGTTACTAATATTTTGGTAGGATACAATTGCTTTTCCAATAGCAAATCCATTCAGTCACTAAGTGTGGTTCATGCATATCTGAACGAATGCAGGTTAAATTGACATCGTGTTTGTAATTATGTTTCTTTTTTCTTTTTGGTATTTATCGAAAATACTGACTTCAATTATTTAAAAAATATCAAAAGTGCTAAAATATTTCGAAGGTTGACTTAAATTATTTAAAAACAAAAAGTTAGTACCTGCAATAATCCTAAAGCATCCGTTTATTCTGGTAGAAAAATTAATTCCGTAACATTCAAACTTTTGAAGATTGTTCTGCGCTTTAGATTTAGTGGAAATTCCGTGCTGATCTTTGTAAACGTGGTTTGGAAACAGCGATAAACATTTTCAATACTAAGCTGTTTACCTAGCCCAAAAATATACCAAAGAAAGGTTTTAAAACCATTTGTGTCATATACTTAACATTTTCATAATTATTATAAACAAATTTTGTATTTCTGTTCAAATTTGGTTGGTTTTTGTCCAGTTACTTGCAAAGCTATCCCTAAAGGACACTCATTAAAATATTTGCATCCTACAGAAAAAAGTAAAAAATGGCTGTTATGACCAACAGCTTGCTTTACTGTATAAAAATATTTCAAAAAATACCGAAAAAATTAGTGCCATTTGCAGAGGCATTAGTGCCATTTTTCGGTCAATCTTCAAAGTTCATTGCAAAATTTCTTGTTTATTATTTTTTCATCCACATTTCCAATTAAGTATCACAAAGCCAAAGTGCATGTATGATTGAGAGCAATATACATTTCATACACACATATGCTTTTCAGACGTTTTTTCAATGCATTTTTTTAAAGTGAAATTTTTTTTAAATGATCAAACTCTTTTCTTTAAACAATTGCTTTTTCTTCCATATCTTCCTTTTTAGATATTTTTCAAAATATATATATATACTAGCTGACCCGGCGAACTCTGTTCCGCCTTAAAGGCAATAAATAAGAAAATTTTTGAATTTATTAAGTTTTTTATTATTAGAAAATACAAAAAAAATTAAGTACCTACATTAATCATTCATTATTGTTTCTGTATTTCAGTACATAGGTTGCTCTTCACTAAAGTACCTTGTGATGCGCAACATTTTTTGTTTTATTATCAGGCGCAAAAAGAAACAACGCAGATGGTCTTCCGACCCGTAAACATGCCACATATAACTAACCATGGGAAAAACAGTGATGTTCTAGATTCAAAACCAAACTTTTAAGGATTGGCCTTGTGATTTGTTAAAGGTCATGACAAATGCAAGACGGATCGGAAATTGAAGTCTTTTAAATTCAAACGGTATATCGGTTGGGATCATCGGGATCCTAGGAATGAGCAATCGTTTCTGGCAGCTTATCACATATAAATTTCAAGGGAAGTAACGTTTGTTTATAATTTATTTCACGAAAAAGTCAAATAACACTCAACGCCCCGCTAACTTACAACCGGTTTACTGCGCACCGGTAGCTGCCAGAACGTGTGCTTTATGTCGCTCAGCCATGGAGGTGTCAAAAAAGGCGTAGTAATAAGGCTTAGTGAATAAGACAGTTTTTCTATCTATGTAACAGACACACATAAATTATAGCCTATGTCCGTCTCCTGGCTCTAAGCTACCTACCCACCAATTTTTAGCCATATCGGTACAGCCGTTCTTGAGTTATAAGTAGTGTAACTAACACGACTTTCTTTTATATATATAGAAGATAGAATAGTAGTGAGAAGAACAACCTCTTTAACTGCAGTGCAGGAGCTATCCCACGAAGCGCTCTCTACCTCTCAGCCTCAGAAGCGTAAAAACTCTAAAGTGACACTCGTTTCTGACAGCTTATCACATGTAGTTTTACAGGAAATAACGCGTTTGTTTATAATTTACTTCACAAAAAAGTCAAATAACACTCAACGCACCGCTAACTTACAACCTGTTTACTGCGCACCGGTAGCTGCCAGAACGTGTGCTTTATGTCGCTCAGCCATGGAGGTGTCAAAAAAAGCGTAGTAAAAAGGCTTAGTCAATAAGACAGTTTTTCTATTTATGTAACTGACACACATAAATTATAGCCTATGTCCGTCTCCTGGCTCTAAGCTACCTACCCACCAATTTTTAGCCATATCGGTACAGCCGTTCTTGAGTTATAAGTAGTGTAACTAACACGACTTTCTTTTATATATATATATATATATATATATATATATATATATATATATATATATATATATATATATATATAGTGAAGCAAACTGTTGGTCATAAGAGCCAATTTTTCCCTTTTCTGTATGATGAGAATTATTTAATGAAGATATGATTGCCAAGAAAAAAAAAAGTATTGCCATTTCAGTGATACAAATGAGTATTACTTTCTTATAATTGTAGTTTGTCGATAATGATGCTAATTGCAATAATTAATATTTATATTTATTATTGTTTTTGCTTTTAACTGAGCCCGCTTTTCATAACGGTTTAGTTCATTAATTTTAATGTTTATCATTAGATGAACGAATCTAATTTTACCTTTAATATCCGCATTTGTTTCCTTAAAACACATTACTTAAAAAAAAACTAACTAAATAAACTATTTTAACCTCCAGGTTTTCTGCGATCAATATTCCAATGAACATTTTTCCAATATCGATCAATAAACTAAATTCTTACCTCATAGTTTCGATTCCGTTCATTGAGTCTTTTTTTCCCGACTTGTTTTCCAGGCATTATTTATTTCACTAAAAGTCGTTTCTGACTAGGAGAAGAATTTAAATTATTTTCCTTTATTGATTCGCTTGGTTTGTTTAACGCCCCTGTGAAACCATTCTTAACCGTAACCTTGAAAGATATTATTGCGAGATTAAATCCAGGGAGATTGGAGTGAATTAAATTTCCGTTTTTAAATTGTTTGGAATGTTGCCATTTAAGGTATTTTCACAAATCTGTTTTTAAGGCTTATCTTGATTTTTGAAGAGATTCAACAAGTTGGTTTTACTTGCATAAAAAGATCATTTATTTGGAGTGGAATTCAAAGAAGTATTTTTTGAATTTTCAGAAAGATTTGGAAAAATAAAGAAAGTAATAAAAATAAATAAATAAAAATATTCAAAAACGAATAAATAAATAAATTAAAGTATAAAATGAAATTTCTAGATAAAGAAAGAAAATTAAATAAAATTAAATGAAATAATGAATAATGTCTTCGCTTTCTATCGATTTTTTCCCACTACGACTTTTTTTTTGCATCCGTTTTGTGGTACTTGTTGTATTAATTCAATCAAGTGACGAAAGCCCGCGAGTACTGCGATACTTTATAGTAGGATTAGCGTTTACTTTAATTTATACACATCGATAATGATATTAATCCATTTGTTAATTTTACTTATATCATGAAATATTGTAACTGATTGTATGGTGAATTTATTTTGAAAGTAGTATCGCATCTGTACTTGCATCCTGAGAAATTTGGTCATTTTGTCTAGAACAAATGCACTAGAAGAAGTGTATAGCGTAGTCTCAGCAGTAAATAAACACTTCAGCATTTTTAGAAGTTCATAATATTGTTAAAAGTTGTAACATTTAGAATACGATATTAAAAAAATTGGTGTTTAAGATGATGTAAAAATTATAAATAAGGTTATTTAAAAAGAAAATGATGCTTTTATGTTAATACTTAAGTCTTTTGGGGATTTTAAATGAAATGTTGTACAGCAACGCGGTAAATGAATACGTCTAACCTTTGGATAAACGCAAAAGATTTTGTTCGCTAATTTTTAAAATTGTATAGAAGGAAGTTATCGTTTATAATTGATACAGAACATTTTTAAACATTTTTTTTTGTTATTGTAAACTGTTTATTCACGCATCAAACCACCCCATGCAACTTATGTTATTATCTTTTATTTTGAAAATTACCTTCTCTATATCTGAATGTTAGCTAGAATTGAGATCTTCCATGCTGCAGACAATGCCATACTTTTTTTTGAGGAGGAGGAGGAGAATCTAGTAGCTTTTTAGGAGTGGTTTTATTGAGGGGTTATGCCGCACTATTTGGAAGATTGGGCACCCATGAATTATTCATAAAGGGTCACAGAAAATAATGCATGAACGTGTATGAAAATTTTTTTCTCCACCAGAGTATATTAATTGCTTAGTTTCATGCGAATGTCAAAAATATATTTAACTCGAAATCAATGCGTTCAAGTTTGCTTAATGCTTCAGTGAATGTACTCTCGATAGAATCCATTTATATTGTTGCCTTTCTTCAAAAATTGAAAGGGAAAAAAAAATACAAAATGTAATTGAAAGCTAAAAAGTCTCCAAATCCGGAAAGAAATAATTCGGTAGACAAGTCTGTTCGATTGATTAAGGAATTAAAGGATTCTTTTGCATTTAATTAAAACTATAGTGCAATGTTCTAAAATGACCTCTTTGATACTTTTTTCCAAAGAAAACGAAGTGCGCTCTCAATTTTTCTCGCCGAATGGCCAAGCGTTTTCCACTATTATACTTCGAAGCCCAAGGCAATCAAATGTCTTTGAAAACATCGGCCACGCACATATTGTCTCCAGTTAAGCAAAGAAGTTGTATGGCGGAAGTTGGGCTTTTCAAGTCCAATAACAAACCTGACTTCTTTTCATAAGGGCTGGCTACGCCGTTTTCAAAATTGATGTGGCTTTGCAAAAGTGAGGTTAATAAACTTCCCGAGTCATGTTATTATAGATTTTTCTGTTGCAGAGGTTGTGTGTATCAACAATAGCTTCAATGGTGTTCACGCATACCAACTTCGGCGAGGTTTATTTATCGGTGGTAAATATCAGTAGACGGTGGGTGGTATTTTGGGGAGAGTTTGGATAGCTATGCACTGTACTATTCAGTGGAAAAATATTTCACATTAGGGAGGGCTAATTAAAGTACTTTCTCATTCAAATGTATTCGTTTTGAAGTTTTAGGAAATTTTGTTCGGATATACTGACAAGCCTTAGCCATGGCTTAGGGTGGTAACTTACTGTTCATTGTTTTATGAATGGTCGTTGTGAAAGTTATCGCGAGGAATTGTTTTTGTTTTAATACAAAACATCTCCTCGTGAGGTTGGCGAACCTTATTTGAAAAGTGAGAATGGCTATTGGTTTGGGTGAGGTCTTTTATTTGAAATAATGGAAAAGGTGAAAGAATAGTTTCGACCAATATACATAACTAAGAATAACTTTAAATTTGTTTTTATCATTTTTATGAAATTTAAAAAATATATGAGTCATTTAGAAACAGAGCCAGTTTAATCCATTTCTCAAAACCCGTAGTTCCAAAGACAGAACTATGGATTTAAAGGGTTTTAATTTAAACCATTACTGTATATTCCCTTTTTGTTGAGGTCTATAGTGGTTTTTGATCTATTGCCATTAAGCCATTGGTAAAGTTGCTTAAAAAATTGTATTTTTGAGATAAATTTAGTTTTCATAAAAAAGTGTACTTAACGGGTTTTGGTTCTAAACGACTCTTATACAACTGACGTTAAATTTGGTGTACATTAAGTGAAATCAGTAATGGTAGTAGATAAAAAAAAAGAAAAATGAAAACAGACAATGGGAATGCTATGGGTAATAGAATGCGTATATAGAGAGCGCAAGGAAAAATGTAGAGAGTGCAAAAAAGTTTGGACAAGGTGGGCAGCATTATCAATTCTACACAATATATTCTGGAAAGAAATACAAAATGTTTCATTTAGTGCATATTTGTTGCAAGTTTTGAATATTACTTTTGAAATCTTTCGCTTAATCGGTGTTTACGGCTTGCCACTCTGTGAACCAGCAACTATGAAAATTTAATGGTGTGTATTAGTCGCTTGAAACTAACATTTTTCGTACAAACATCATGGTGGATTTCAGTTTTTGCGCAAATGATTAGTGGTTGTTGAGTCTAAGAAATACTTCCCCTCCCGTAGACCATGCCATTGATTGAAACTTAGGCTCTAAGATGCCATGGAGAAACTTTTCTCAAAAAAAAAAAAAAAAAAAAAACGGCAGTGAATACGTTTTGGTTTTGTGGGTAATGACATGTTTAAATCGTTCAGCTCAACATGGTGAAAATCGAATAATCATACAGAGTAGTCCGGAAGTATGCGCACTCCCACTTTATGTTCAACATTATGTTAGTTACAGTTGAATGTTTGTTTTACATAGCTAAATTGAAGTATTAAGAGTCATAAAGCCTCGGTATGAACATCATCCATGTCGTAACACAGTTGAAGTCTTCGCCATATCATCGCAATGTTTTGTTGCAAAACTTCTCCGTATCCCTTAACTCCAATAAACATCAGCCAGAATGTGGCTCAAAACTGCTATTGTTGTGTTACGACGTGGATGATGTTCTGTCGATGTATATGACTTCAAGGTAACTGTGCTTACCAAATATTCCACCTCAAATAGCATCCCCGGGAGAACGTCGCCCTCTTTCGGACCACTCTATACTATGTGATTCATTAAACCGAACACAATTTGAACTTATATTCGTCGGTTTGTTCAATTCAATACACATTTTTTAAAAAACTTAGTGCTGTCACCACACTTATGGGATGAAGAACTCTGATTTCTGCACTTTCAGAAACACTATGCCTCAACTTCAAGAACAATAGCTCTAGTTCAGTTCCTTTTTACCGTGATTTAAAGTATTTTTGTTGTATTTAAGCTTTCCCAGTATGGAAAATAATGAAATGGAAAGTATCGACGTAAATGGAAAGTATCGACGTAAATATAATAACAGTTTTAAGTTATGTCTGGATTTCCTTCTAAGGAAGAGAATCCGCTGAAGAAAGGGAAACAAAAAGAGATTTAGCTGCATTCTTTTTTTGATCATCGATTGTTTCACTTTTGTTTGCTTTGTTGATGCTTCAGTGAGTTGTTAAAATACAGTGTTCGTTTCGTCGTGGGAAAGTCTGTTTCAAATCTATTCTTGTATTTTAAATTATCTCGAATAACGGAAACATTTTTTTTTATGGAGTTATTCCTGCTGTAATTGAAAACAATAAATAAGACAGCTTTGGTGGTTTGTTATCGTTTTACTCAACCGTTACAACACAAACACCCGTGCTTACAATACTTAGAGTGATTTTTTTTTTATTTTTTTTTAACTTGCGGTAAACTAGCGTTTCTCTAAAACTAAAGAAACTGTTGTGAATTTGTTTCCCCGACCATATCGCCTACGAGGCAAAAACGATTTAAATCCCATGCTTTTCTTTTGAGCTAATGTGTCAAAAAGAGGTTACATTTCTCCTTGCGTTAGCATTTCGACGAAAGAAGTTAAAAAAAGAAAGAAAAAAAAAAAAAAAAAAAAAAGGAGAATTTCTACTAGGTGAGAGGAAAAAATCCTTTGCTCTAGTATGCTTTCAAAATTCCCTTTTATCTCGTGTTGACGATTTCTTAGCTTTACAATTCCACGTATTAAACGATACGTGAAGTGATGCAAGATGTGCCAGTAGTAATGCACTTGGAGACAACAGTGGGTCACGGGTTGCCAGATCGTAAAAGAAATCTCGCCAGTCGCTTTGTTATGTTTCCGATGCGAGAGATGGCATTGTGATGGAGTCGATTTACGCCAAACCATGACCTTTGAAGGAAAGGAAATGCCGGCTTTCTTTCGTTTTCATTGCTAGCTTGAATGATTAAGGGTACTAAATATTATTTTTCAAATGCATTTCGCAGAAATTGAATTCTATTGAACACTGAAATGTTTTTTAAACCTAAAAATGAAATACGAACAGCTTGATTATTTTTTTTAAATTTTTTCTCTGATTTAGTCATTCCATCTTCACCAATTCTTTTATTTATATATTTCAAAACTTATGAAAAAAGTTTGAATTTTTCTTTTTTATTTCGCTCTCAAACTGTAGATCATTCAAACAGTGATAGATTACTGCAAAACTTTTTCTAAAGACAGGTGTTCCCAGTCTTGCTTTTAACCTCGTAAAAATAAAATATTTCAGGTAATTTCGATAACAAAACCGATGTAAAGTTAGCATTGCCTTTTGTAATTACTTTCATTTCGATAAGTTTTTTGAATAAAATATTTAACTTATTCAAATGATGTAACTTTGAAATTAAGTCAATGTATTGTTCTAAATTTTCATTCATTGCGTTTGAATTTTCAATGCAGATGGATTCTTTACGAAGAAATTCGTCGTCTTTACTTTTTCCTTTTAACTGCAAAATAGCTACTTTTTTCTTTTGTAAGAAATGTGGTAAATCCAGTTAATTTGCGTTAATAGGATTGAGTCATTTGATTTTTGCCTTCAACAAGCATACTTATCATGACGAAAAAGGTTTATTGTTTGTTTTTTAAAATTAAGAATAAATGTATTGTTTCAGATAATGTTTCTGAATTATATAGCATTATAAGAAGTATAAAATACTCTTCATTCAACATTGTTTTATAAATAAGTTATTTATATATCAATTATTAAAGTTCAGCTAGGAAAACAGTTATTGTTAGAAATTTCTTTTCTTATTTCTGTCTTGTTTATGAAGTTAAACACTAATTTCTGCTTATAAAGTGGTGAATATAACTGATCAGAAATAATGTCTTTCTTATGGAAATGGGTGAAAATAATGTAAATATTTTTCACCCTTAAAGTTTCCTTCTTTTCTATTTTGTGTGAATCTCTTCATATTAGGTAGAATTCAGACTATTCAGGTATGAAAATAAATTTTATAGAATATCTTTGTTTAAAACTAAACGCGGACTTCAGTTGAAATACAATAAACTATTTATCCTGCTGTAATTTTAATCCAAATAGAAGGGAACAGACACTAGAACTACTGTTGTATCTACATCCTTCTTTCTTTGTTTCTTTTAAAATCATTTATATTTATTTATATCTGTATGTTTTTATTATTTATTTTTTTCTCATTTAAACTTTTTCTCTCACTCTATCATTTCTACCTCTTTATTTATATCTTTGTTCCCGTTTTGTTTTTCACTTCCGTACATTTTGCTACATTATTTCTGACTTTGTTTTTATTTTGCTGCATTGTAAAATTTTTTCGGTTTTCTCTTTCTGTATTTTACCTTATTCTTAGTTTTCTCCTTCGCTTTTCCTAACTCTCTTTTCTCCCTTTCTCGTCTTCTTTTGCTTTTTCTTTTTTCCCATTACAAAAAGTGAAATCTTTCCCATAATTAAAAAACAAAATGAGGCAAAAAAAAAAAAGACCGTTTCTTTTGAGAATCATTATTACGTACATTTTTTGCCTCTCATTCTAGAGCTGTGAACATCTTTAATTTGAAGTGTTATAATCTATCCTCAGTCATTAATAAAAAGCTTTCTGACCTGAAGACATTTACCGACACATTAAAGATAACATCAAACGCATTAATCTTTAATAATTATCTCTGTTAATTGTCAGAATTTTGATTAGACAGCGATGAAACTATAATTCATTTCTCATTTTATTTCTTTTTCCAATCAATATCCATAAAATATATTATTTTTCATAGAAAAGGTCCTAATTTGATTCTTTATTTATTATTTACTGAAAGTTGAAGTGAAATTGTGATCGATTACCATTTTTTTTAAACAAGTGGATGTGTTTACTACTGCCTTCTAGCTCTCATTTTTCCAGAATATTTGTATGTACTTTGTGGGACTCTTCCTAGTTTGTTAAGTAAATAATTGTGGTGTAACTGTAATGCAAAGAGTAAATATTTAATTTTAAGTGTTGCATTAATGAATCTCACTAAGAAGTAGAATTATTTATAAAACAGTCGTATATATTTTATTTCTTAAGTTTAGTTATGAATTTTATTTTTTAATCATGGCTATAACCACTTATAAACATTACAAATAACTGAAGAAAGTGAAAAGTGATTTTGATAAATAGAAAAAAAACAACAACCAAGGAAAATAAATTTAGATAAGATTCTGTGTTAAGCTCTACAAAAATAGGAACAGTTACAAAATGTGTAATAAGTTCTGCGTGGGGCATTGTTTTTCGTATAGAAATAAATAATGCTATGTGCTGTGCATTTTTCTTCTTTTTTTCTTTTTTTAAATTGAAGTTTCCTACGAAAATGTGATCGCTGAACATTTCAAAATTTTCGGAAATTCGTAGTAAACGTATGAAAATTGCAAATTCTAAAATGCGCAAATATATTGTTCATTTGTTTATACCTCACTTTATTTATTTAGTTTTAATTGATATAATATATGTTTAAAGTTCACATAGCAAAGACAAACGTATACAGTACGTAGGATATCTCAAAAATTTCCTAAAACGAAACTAAATCCTTTTTGCCCCGTATCCAGTTCTTATTGCTAAGCTTAAGATAGTATAAACGATATTTATAAACTGTTCGGAGTAAATAAAGTTTTTTTCTTTACTTTTTGTTTCATCACTCATAAAGAATTAAATCTGTATTAGAATGCAAAAACATTATATTTAGCTCATACATCTGTTTTTCACAATATTCAGTTTCACAATTCTATCAAATTTAGTATACGTCCGTAAATAGTGAAGATTAATATTTGCTCTTAAGTGTCGGTCTTTTGTTCTTTTTTTTTTCATTTCAGGAAGAATGTTTTGTTACTATAAAGGGTTAGTAAAAAATAATGTTTTGTGTTATTTACAAGTTTGTGAGCCTTTTTGTTATTATACAGGTTTAGTAAAAAAATAATGTTTTGTGTTATTTACAAGTTTGTGAGCCTTTTTGTTATTATACAGCTTAGTAAAAAAGAATGTTTTGTGTTATTTATAAGTTAGAGAGCCTTTTTGTTATTATAAAGGTTAGCACTAAAGAATTTTGTTTTATTTGCAAGTGTTCAATGTGCGAGCCTTTTTCTATGACAAATATCTAATCTGTGATTTAGTTCGTTCGACATATCGTGTGATCTCTTTTTATGGGATTACGTCAAATATATTGTTTATCAACCACAGATGCCGAAAACATTATAAGAACTTTAAGAACGCATTTGTGCAGCATTCCGAAACACTGACAGAGTGATGTGATACTACAAAGTATGTGAACTGAACTGTATTATATAATAGATGTTTGTTATACAAGAAAAGGATCACACATTTGACATTTGTAGCTGAGAGAAAAAAAAACTTTGTACATTACGTACATTCATCGTTTTTAACTTCTCGCCCTTAAAAAAAACAACAACAATGAAATAATAATAAAAACAGTACTCGCGCTTCAAGAACAGATCTCGTGATTCTCTAAATGTACTATTATTATTTTTTAAATTAAGGAATAAGGTGTTCATAAGTAGTATAATAAGGCCGGTTCTGCTGCGGGAGGGGGTGTTGGGGTGTTAACACCCCCTCCCCTCCACCCCCTGCGACCTTCCCTCCCCCCACCTGCACCTCCCCCACCCTGGGTTGAGTTGTTTAGGGGCTGCTGCTTGGGGTTGAGTTGTTTTCAGGGCCGCCGGGAGTTTTACACGTTGAAGAAGGTTATGAGGCTTTTTTTCGAATGGCAACACCTTTTCTGGTTGCTATGACAACCAAATATTTAGGTTTCTTTGAATGGCAACACTTGTTGTGTTTTTGGGGCCGCCGGGAGTTTTCGGTTGGCAACACGTTCTTGCTTACGCAAGACTACAAGGTGATGATCTGGTTGCTATGACAACCAAATATTTAGGTTTCTTTGAATGGCAACACTTGTTGCTTTTACGTTTCTTGCTGTCATGATAGCCAGTGGCGCCATCTACGAGGATTTTGTTTAACCTTAAGATTACTTTATTTTATTTTACTGACTCTGAATATTTTCTGGAATTTAATTTTATTCTAGGCGCTCGTGGCGCCATCTATTGAGTGAACGAGTTTAATTCTTTTTTTATTTCGGGACTTTGAATATTTTTCGCTGATTGGGGTGAGTTTCGAACATGCGCCCTTCGGATCCAAAAAGTATTGATGCTTCAATTGACCGCGCGCTTTGCCAATTGAGCCACCAATGCTTTCACTCAAGTAAAGGTTTAAATGAATCTCAATATAATTTTCAGTGTTTAAGAACGATGATGGTGCCATCTGTTGACGGGAATTTATTTTTTTTTTCAAATCTAATTATTTCTTTGAACTTGATTTATTTTTCAAACCGAAATCATACTTTCTCAATGAAAATTAATTTTTTTCTGTTCATTACTCAATGAAGTTAATTTGCATACAAAATTTCAATTAGTAATTTGACAAATTAAATTAATTTCGAACATTTGAAAATTTAAATATTTTCTCTAATTTCGCAGTTACAGTTTTTATCAGAGTAGTGAGTTCAGATACAATGTTGATTACACGTACCCACATGATTGTTCACCGGATGATATTGATAAGCTTGCGGTCAGAGGTCGATGATTCAATGTCAACAAGAGTGGGTCCCCACCTCATGTGATAAGAGATTACACATACTTTCTTGTGATTATCTTGAGATTAAATGACACGTGATGTTTAATCAATCCGACTGCAGCGCCACGAACTGATATCTCTTTGTGACCATTTTCATGATAAAAATTCATTCTGACTCCTGATTTCATTGTGTTCAGTTGCTAGTTTTATGCTGTTTGAGAAATTGAAAATGGATTACACGCTGTCTTCAAATGCCCTGAACGTTCAAGTTAAAGAACGCTTTTACACTCGTACAGAAGCTGATGCTATATTCAATGAACTTTTAAATATCCCATTTCAACCAATTAACGTTGTGGTGTACGGAAGACATTATACACCGAAACGCAAATCGTATGCCTTTGGTGATGAAGGACTGGACTATCGTTACTCCGGCACCTCGAATCCGGCTCATATATGGAATCCGATGATGATGAAAATTAAAGAGGATGTTGAAAAAACTACGGGAAAGTCATACAACTATGCCCTGCTCAAT
Source organism: Uloborus plumipes (assembly GCA_038373865.1). Taxonomy (NCBI): domain Eukaryota; kingdom Metazoa; phylum Arthropoda; class Arachnida; order Araneae; family Uloboridae; genus Uloborus; species Uloborus plumipes. Next base: position 59,305 of record JAXGGA010001562.1, on the reverse strand, counting down.
TTCTACCCAGATGGAAGTGCAGCTCTCGGACAGCATAAAGACAATGAGAAGAGCATTGATCCATCCAGCGGTGTTGCATGTGTCAACTTTGGAGCCTCCAGAACCCTCTCCTTTGAAAGATCCGGATTTCAACCTCAAGAATTAGAGTGTCACCATGGCAGTTTATATGTTATGCTACCCCCAACCAATGAACTCTTCACCCATGGGATTAAACCCAACAGAACTGTAACTCTGCCGAGGATCAGCATCACCTTTCGAAACATCATGAGTGATGTGACCCCACCTGCAGCGAAACGTTCATGGTCCGAGACGTGGACTTTGGATGATTTCCCTCTCTTCAATCAGCCTGAAATGGAAATTGTATCGACTAGCTCTCCACGTCGAAGAAAAGTTCCCCGTATAACTACCCTCCCTCAAGCTGTTTTTAAAAGCGGAGGATCAAACCTCGAGAATGCCTCGACGACGATGTGCGCCCCAGCGGAGACATGCACCCCAGCAGAGACACGCATCCCAGCGGAGATGGATGACCCCTCGGTCAACCCAGCGGAGACGTGTGTCCGAGCGGAAAAGATTGAAGTTCCAGCATTAGAGAAACCTCTTCCTTTACCCCCTGTGTCTTCAACAAACCAGACCGAATCTGTGCAAAGTTCCTCTCCGAGTGACACAGTGTTTAAAGTGTCGTCTTCTTCTTCTCAGTCATCCGCCGGAGAACAATCAGCGGATTGGCTTGACATATTCTTACAAAATGCATTCAAACGTTTTGACGAGCGCAACTTAAACGTTTTGGAGCTCGATAATGATCTTCAAATTAATGTGTGTTTACGAAAAAATGGAAAAATCACGATTGTGCTTGAAAATAGTGTTTCAGGTGTAAAAATTAATTTTCAACCACTAAGTTGGCTTCATTTTCAGAGAAAAATATGGGAATACAATTCCAGATACTCCAGCAGCAACTTTGTAGCAGGAAACGATGCACTTGTTATTTGTAGAAATGGTGACTGTGAAATTTATCAACTTGGTAGAAACCGTCGAAGAATTCTCGATGAAAAAAGGATGTATCGTCCTCAGTGAATACAATATAAAGAAAATAAAGGATGATAATATGATTTTTGATGAAAAAATTTTAGAGGCAGTATTTGACCATTTCCGACAAATGTTAAAATGCGAAGAAATGCAAGTTTTTCAAAATCCTGCTGATGAAGTATCTGGAATTGTATTCCCATATTTTTCTCTGAAAATGAAGCCAACTTAGTGGTTGAAAATTAATTTTTACACCTGAAACACTATTTTCAAGCACAATCGTGATTTTTCCATTTTTTCGTAAACACACATTAATTTGAAGATCATTATCGAGCTCCAAAACGTTTAAGTTGCGCTCGTCAAAACGTTTGAATGCATTTTGTAAGAATATGTCAAGCCAATCCGCTGATTGTTCTCCGGCGGATGACTGAGAAGAAGAAGACGACACTTTAAACACTGTGTCACTCGGAGAGGAACTTTGCACAGATTCGGTCTGGTTTGTTGAAGACACAGGGGGTAAAGGAAGAGGTTTCTCTAATGCTGGAACTTCAATCTTTTCCGCTCGGACACACGTCTCCGCTGGGTTGACCGAGGGGTCATCCATCTCCGCTGGGATGCGTGTCTCTGCTGGGGTGCATGTCTCCGCTGGGGCGCACATCGTCGTCGAGGCATTCTCGAGGTTTGATCCTCCGCTTTTAAAAACAGCTTGAGGGAGGGTAGTTATACGGGGAACTTTTCTTCGACGTGGAGAGCTAGTCGATACAATTTCCATTTCAGGCTGATTGAAGAGAGGGAAATCATCCAAAGTCCACGTCTCGGACCATGAACGTTTCGCTGCAGGTGGGGTCACATCACTCATGATGTTTCGAAAGGTGATGCTGATCCTCGGCAGAGTTACAGTTCTGTTGGGTTTAATCCCATGGGTGAAGAGTTCATTGGTTGGGGGTAGCATAACATATAAACTGCCATGGTGACACTCTAATTCTTGAGGTTGAAATCCGGATCTTTCAAAGGAGAGGGTTCTGGAGGCTCCAAAGTTGACACATGCAACACCGCTGGATGGATCAATGCTCTTCTCATTGTCTTTATGCTGTCCGAGAGCTGCACTTCCATCTGGGTAGAAATTGAGCAGGGCATAGTTGTATGACTTTCCCGTAGTTTTTTCAACATCCTCTTTAATTTTCATCATCATCGGATTCCATATATGAGCCGGATTCGAGGTGCCGGAGTAACGATAGTCCAGTCCTTCATCACCAAAGGCATACGATTTGCGTTTCGGTGTATAATGTCTTCCGTACACCACAACGTTAATTGGTTGAAATGGGATATTTAAAAGTTCATTGAATATAGCATCAGCTTCTGTACGAGTGTAAAAGCGTTCTTTAACTTGAACGTTCAGGGCATTTGAAGACAGCGTGTAATCCATTTTCAATTTCTCAAACAGCATAAAACTAGCAACTGAACACAATGAAATCAGGAGTCAGAATGAATTTTTATCATGAAAATGGTCACAAAGAGATATCAGTTCGTGGCGCTGCAGTCGGATTGATTAAACATCACGTGTCATTTAATCTCAAGATAATCACAAGAAAGTATGTGTAATCTCTTATCACATGAGGTGGGGACCCACTCTTGTTGACATTGAATCATCGACCTCTGACCGCAAGCTTATCAATATCATCCGGTGAACAATCATGTGGGTACGTGTAATCAACATTGTATCTGAACTCACTACTCTGATAAAAACTGTAACTGCGAAATTAGAGAAAATATTTAAATTTTCAAATGTTCGAAATTAATTTAATTTGTCAAATTACTAATTGAAATTTTGTATGCAAATTAACTTCATTGAGTAATGAACAGAAAAAAAATTAATTTTCATTGAGAAAGTATGATTTCGGTTTGAAAAATAAATCAAGTTCAAAGAAATAATTAGATTTGAAAAAAAAAATAAATTCCCGTCAACAGATGGCACCATCATCGTTCTTAAACACTGAAAATTAATTTTTTTTCTGTTCATTACTCAATGAAGTTAATTTGCATACAAAATTTCAATTAGTAATTTGACAAATTAAATTAATTTCGAACATTTGAAAATTTAAATATTTTCTCTAATTTCGCAGTTACAGTTTTTATCAGAGTAGTGAGTTCAGATACAATGTTGATTACACGTACCCACATGATTGTTCACCGGATGATATTGATAAGCTTGCGGTCAGAGGTCGATGATTCAATGTCAACAAGAGTGGGTCCCCACCTCATGTGATAAGAGATTACACATACTTTCTTGTGATTATCTTGAGATTAAATGACACGTGATGTTTAATCAATCCGACTGCAGCGCCACGAACTGATATCTCTTTGTGACCATTTTCATGATAAAAATTCATTCTGACTCCTGATTTCATTGTGTTCAGTTGCTAGTTTTATGCTGTTTGAGAAATTGAAAATGGATTACACGCTGTCTTCAAATGCCCTGAACGTTCAAGTTAAAGAACGCTTTTACACTCGTACAGAAGCTGATGCTATATTCAATGAACTTTTAAATATCCCATTTCAACCAATTAACGTTGTGGTGTACGGAAGACATTATACACCGAAACGCAAATCGTATGCCTTTGGTGATGAAGGACTGGACTATCGTTACTCCGGCACCTCGAATCCGGCTCATATATGGAATCCGATGATGATGAAAATTAAAGAGGATGTTGAAAAAACTACGGGAAAGTCATACAACTATGCCCTGCTCAATTTCTACCCAGATGGAAGTGCAGCTCTCGGACAGCATAAAGACAATGAGAAGAGCATTGATCCATCCAGCGGTGTTGCATGTGTCAACTTTGGAGCCTCCAGAACCCTCTCCTTTGAAAGATCCGGATTTCAACCTCAAGAATTAGAGTGTCACCATGGCAGTTTATATGTTATGCTACCCCCAACCAATGAACTCTTCACCCATGGGATTAAACCCAACAGAACTGTAACTCTGCCGAGGATCAGCATCACCTTTCGAAACATCATGAGTGATGTGACCCCACCTGCAGCGAAACGTTCATGGTCCGAGACGTGGACTTTGGATGATTTCCCTCTCTTCAATCAGCCTGAAATGGAAATTGTATCGACTAGCTCTCCACGTCGAAGAAAAGTTCCCCGTATAACTACCCTCCCTCAAGCTGTTTTTAAAAGCGGAGGATCAAACCTCGAGAATGCCTCGACGACGATGTGCGCCCCAGCGGAGACATGCACCCCAGCAGAGACACGCATCCCAGCGGAGATGGATGACCCCTCGGTCAACCCAGCGGAGACGTGTGTCCGAGCGGAAAAGATTGAAGTTCCAGCATTAGAGAAACCTCTTCCTTTACCCCCTGTGTCTTCAACAAACCAGACCGAATCTGTGCAAAGTTCCTCTCCGAGTGACACAGTGTTTAAAGTGTCGTCTTCTTCTTCTCAGTCATCCGCCGGAGAACAATCAGCGGATTGGCTTGACATATTCTTACAAAATGCATTCAAACGTTTTGACGAGCGCAACTTAAACGTTTTGGAGCTCGATAATGATCTTCAAATTAATGTGTGTTTACGAAAAAATGGAAAAATCACGATTGTGCTTGAAAATAGTGTTTCAGGTGTAAAAATTAATTTTCAACCACTAAGTTGGCTTCATTTTCAGAGAAAAATATGGGAATACAATTCCAGATACTTCATCAGCAGATTTGTAGCAGAAACTTGCACTTGTTCGCATTTGTAAAATGTGTCGTGAAATGGTCAAATACTGCCGTCTAAGAATTTTCTCGATGAAAAATCATATGTATCGTCCTCATTGATTACTATATAATGTAATTCACTGAGGACGATACATCATTTTTTCATCGAGAAATTCTTCGACGGTTCTAGTAGTTGATAAATTTCACAGACACCATGTCTACAAATGCGAACAAGTGCATCGTTTCCTTCAAAAGTCTGCTGCTGGAGTATCTGGAATTGTATTCCCATATTTTTCTCTGAAAATGAAGCCAACTTAGTGGTTGAAAATTAATTTTTACACCTGAAACACTATTTTCAAGCACAATCGTGATTTTTCCATTTTTTCGTAAACACACATTAATTTGAAGATCATTATCGAGCTCCAAAACGTTTAAGTTGCGCTCGTCAAAACGTTTGAATGCATTTTGTAAGAATATGTCAAGCCAATCCGCTGATTGTTCTCCGGCGGATGACTGAGAAGAAGAAGACGACACTTTAAACACTGTGTCACTCGGAGAGGAACTTTGCACAGATTCGGTCTGGTTTGTTGAAGACACAGGGGGTAAAGGAAGAGGTTTCTCTAATGCTGGAACTTCAATCTTTTCCGCTCGGACACACGTCTCCGCTGGGTTGACCGAGGGGTCATCCATCTCCGCTGGGATGCGTGTCTCTGCTGGGGTGCATGTCTCCGCTGGGGCGCACATCGTCGTCGAGGCATTCTCGAGGTTTGATCCTCCGCTTTTAAAAACAGCTTGAGGGAGGGTAGTTATACGGGGAACTTTTCTTCGACGTGGAGAGCTAGTCGATACAATTTCCATTTCAGGCTGATTGAAGAGAGGGAAATCATCCAAAGTCCACGTCTCGGACCATGAACGTTTCGCTGCAGGTGGGGTCACATCACTCATGATGTTTCGAAAGGTGATGCTGATCCTCGGCAGAGTTACAGTTCTGTTGGGTTTAATCCCATGGGTGAAGAGTTCATTGGTTGGGGGTAGCATAACATATAAACTGCCATGGTGACACTCTAATTCTTGAGGTTGAAATCCGGATCTTTCAAAGGAGAGGGTTCTGGAGGCTCCAAAGTTGACACATGCAACACCGCTGGATGGATCAATGCTCTTCTCATTGTCTTTATGCTGTCCGAGAGCTGCACTTCCATCTGGGTAGAAATTGAGCAGGGCATAGTTGTATGACTTTCCCGTAGTTTTTTCAACATCCTCTTTAATTTTCATCATCATCGGATTCCATATATGAGCCGGATTCGAGGTGCCGGAGTAACGATAGTCCAGTCCTTCATCACCAAAGGCATACGATTTGCGTTTCGGTGTATAATGTCTTCCGTACACCACAACGTTAATTGGTTGAAATGGGATATTTAAAAGTTCATTGAATATAGCATCAGCTTCTGTACGAGTGTAAAAGCGTTCTTTAACTTGAACGTTCAGGGCATTTGAAGACAGCGTGTAATCCATTTTCAATTTCTCAAACAGCATAAAACTAGCAACTGAACACAATGAAATCAGGAGTCAGAATGAATTTTTATCATGAAAATGGTCACAAAGAGATATCAGTTCGTGGCGCTGCAGTCGGATTGATTAAACATCACGTGTCATTTAATCTCAAGATAATCACAAGAAAGTATGTGTAATCTCTTATCACATGAGGTGGGGACCCACTCTTGTTGACATTGAATCATCGACCTCTGACCGCAAGCTTATCAATATCATCCGGTGAACAATCATGTGGGTACGTGTAATCAACATTGTATCTGAACTCACTACTCTGATAAAAACTGTAACTGCGAAATTAGAGAAAATATTTAAATTTTCAAATGTTCGAAATTAATTTAATTTGTCAAATTACTAATTGAAATTTTGTATGCAAATTAACTTCATTGAGTAATGAACAGAAAAAAAATTAATTTTCATTGAGAAAGTATGATTTCGGTTTGAAAAATAAATCAAGTTCAAAGAAATAATTAGATTTGAAAAAAAAAAATAAATTCCCGTCAACAGATGGCACCATCATCGTTCTTAAACACTGAAAATTATATTGAGATTCATTTAAACCTTTACTTGAGTGAAAGCATTGGTGGCTCAATTGGCAAAGCGCGCGGTCAATTGAAGCATCAATACTTTTTGGATCCGAAGGGCGCATGTTCGAAACTCACCCCAATCAGCGAAAAATATTCAAAGTCCCGAAATAAAAAAGAATTAAATTCGTTCACTCAATAGATGGCGCCACGAGCGCCTAGAATAAAATTAAATTCCAGAAAATATTCAGAGTCAGTAAAATAAAATAAAGTAATCTTAAGGTTAAACAAAATCCTCGTAGATGGCGCCACTGGCTATCATGACAGCAAGAAACGTAAAAGCAACAAGTGTTGCCATTCAAAGAAACCTAAATATTTGGTTGTCATAGCAACCAGATCATCACCTTGTAGTCTTGCGTAAGCAAGAACGTGTTGCCAACCGAAAACTCCCGGCGGCCCCAAAAACACAACAAGTGTTGCCATTCAAAGAAACCTAAATATTTGGTTGTCATAGCAACCAGAAAAGGTGTTGCCATTCGAAAAAAAGCCTCATAACCTTCTTCAACGTGTAAAACTCCCGGCGGCCCTGAAAACAACTCAACCCCAAGCAGCAGCCCCTAAACAACTCAACCCAGGGTGGGGGAGGTGCAGGTGGGGGGAGGGAAGGTCGCAGGGGGTGGAGGGGAGGGGGTGTTAACACCCCAACACCCCCTCCCGCAGCAGAACCGGCCTTATTATACTACTCACGCCTTTACTTTTTTCCTGTATAAAAAAAATCATTCGAATTATTGAGATGCTTCGCGCCTTCAAGATGGTGAGGAAAGTTTCAGTAAGTTCAGCTCAGGCGCGGATCCAGAGTGGGGTCATGGGGATCATGACCCCCCCCCCCCTTAACCGACCAAATATAGCAAAAAATTGCATTTTTGGGACTTATTTTACGAAAAAACTGCCAAACCACCCCATTTTTGCACAAAAATTGCACTTTGACCCCCCCCTTTCCGAAAATGACCCCCTCCTTAACCAGAAGCTGGATCCGCCCTTGGTTCAGCTCGCTCAAAGGAGAAAAAGCAGACATTGATACTCAGTTTTTAATATAAGTAGATGGCTCTTCAACAAATGAATGTTTCAAAATATTACAAGTAGCTAGCGATAAAAATACTATGGGCCGAATTCAAGTGAAACACCATTGCAGTCGCTTCGAGGCGATCGCATATTGCAACCGCTACTGTAAGTCGAATTCAAGTGAATTCGTTTCACTTGAATCCAAATTTTGGAATTTGCGATTGCATTGGTGAGTTGCGATCATCCGTGTTTCACTTGAATTCCTGCCTATGTAAGGCAGGAATTCAAGTGAAACACGGACGATCGCAACTCACCAATGCAATCGCAAATTCCAAAATTTGGATTCAAGTGAAACGAATTCACTTGAATTCGACTTACAGTAGCGGTTGCAATATGCGATCGCCTCGAAGCGACTGCAATGGTGTTTCACTTGAATTCGGCCCTAAGTCGCCCGCTTATGAGTTTCGTGTTTGATTTAGTTAAGCCTTCATTCAAAATTCTCATTTTCATTTTTATTATTGTTTCATGGCATGGCAACCACGTTTTGCAATGCAAGAATGGATTTCATATTTAATCATTTATTAGGCTTAATCGCTTTAAACTTGACTACTTATTAATTGATATCTTCGCTAATTAAAATCGTATAATTATATAGATTGAAACTAAAGAAGCTTGAAAAATTACCTATCTATCGGTACCTGGTTCGACTTTCAGTTCATTGGCGTTCAGGAGAAAGAAGCGTGACATAGAAAGATAGTTAGAAAGAAAGATAGTTAGAAAGAAAGATAGTTAGAAAGAAAGATAGTTAGAAAGAAAGATAGTTAGAAAGATACTCAGTTTTTAATATAAGTAGATAGTCCACCTACATTTTTCTCAGGCCATATGCTCGGCACATGTGACAACTACATCACACCGGAGCACAACCTAAACATTATACAGTGCCCACCGCTTATTAAAATCATATTTGTTCCGAAGATACTTGATTTCATTAAGCGGCTGATTTTATAAACAGGCATGCGTAAAATTACAAAAAGAAAAGGTTTTAAAAGTTTAAACAAAATAAAAAGGAAATTAATTACTGTTATCTATATTTTATGTCAAGTTAAATTAAAACGTAATTCAAATTTTACTTATATGTATAAAGTACATTTTTTAAATAACCCAAAGGTTTTAAAATATAACTGCTATTATATTAACTGTTATTGACTTATTAGTCTAGTAAACGAAGGTCAAAATTAGGGTGAAAAAAACAAAAAAACATGCAGTTTTGCAAATTGGCATACAGGTACAGGAAGGTCTCCTGATGAACATACTAAAAGTCCCCAGTGGTGAGGGGGGAGCTCGCAGCGCCACCTGGTGTTTTATGGGTGTTTTTTCAGTTTTCGTCTTATATCTCAAAAACTATTTACTTGCGAGAAAAAATGTCAATTAGTGAATTAAAGATCATAAAGTTATCTTTAAAACGCTTTTTTAGTTTTTATTATAGCTATAATAGTTGCAAAGATATTGAGCTTCAAAGTTGGTTAATTTTTGAAAAACCAACTATTTTTTCCATCTTTTCTATTTTTGGAGCCGCCTCAGTGATTAATTTGATATGATTCTTTTCTTTTTTCGACCTGAAGTAGTACAGGTCATTAAGGCGATTTGATTTCTTGAAACGGGGAGGCAGGTTGGGGAGGAAGGAAGCGAGGAATGAAGGACGACCAAAATATGTGCTAGTTCACTATTTTTCCCTCAACCATAGTTCAGCAAACGAAGGCCCTAAGTAAGGGTGAAAAAATAATAATATAGTTTTAAAAATTGGCACACAGGTACAGGAAGGTCTCCTGATGAACATACTAAAAGTCCCCGGTGGTGAGGGGGAGCTCGCAGCGCCACCTGGTGTTTTATGGGTGATTTTTCAATTTTCGTCTTTTATCTCAAAAACTATTGACTTGCGAGAAAAAAAATCAATTAATAAATTAAAGAGCATAAAATTATCTTTAAAACGCTTTTTTTTTGTTTTTATTAGAGCTATAATAGTTGCCGAGATATTGAACTTCAAAGTTTGTCATTTTTTGAGAAAACGACTATTTTTCCCCTCTTTTCTATTTTTGGAGCCGCTACAGTGATTAATTTGATATTATTCTTTTCTTTTTTCGACCTGAAGTAGTGCAGGTCATTAAGGTGATTTGATTTCTTGAAACGGGGAAGCAGGTTGGGGAGGAAGGAGGCGAGGAATGAAGGGAAGAAAAAACTATGTGCAAGTGCACTTTTCACTATTTTTCCCTCTACCATGGTTCAGCAAACGAAGGCCCAAAATAAGGGCGAAAAAATAATAATATAGTTTTAAAAATTGGCACACACGTGCAAAACGGGCTTTTGATGAACGTTCTAAAAGTCCTCGGTGGTAGGGGGTGAGCTCGCAGCGCCACCAGGGATTTTGGGTGCGTTTTTTTTCAGTTTTCGTCTTATATCCCAAAAACTATGCATTCGCCAGCAAAATCATCAATTGGTAAATTAACCACCCTGCGGTTGGGCAGTCCCAGGAATACATGTTAAATGGACGAGATTTCTCGTCATAAACGGCAAGGTGGTTAAAGAACATAAAAATACCTTTAAAAAGAATAAAGAATGAATTAGTATTTTATAACTGAAATAGATGGAATAGACTTGACATTTAAGTTCTAAACTCGTGAGATTTTGAAAACCTATCTTTTTCTTTTCTTCTTTCTTTATTTTTTGGGACTGCGAAAGGCATATCAATCACTTTTTTCTTAAATTTCGATAGTGCTGTGCTATTTAAGTCAACTAAGGTCCAAGAAGACATTAAATCATGTTATAAATAAAACGTATACCCTTCTGCAAAAAGGATAAATAATAAAAATAATGATAAAAAAGTCCAAACATTGAAAAAATAGAATAATGCAAATAAAATAATGAAAGTGAACAGATGTAGAATAAGTATAAACTAACATGAAAATGACATTGTACTCAAGTTAAATGGATACTTTCGTCGTCTGACTGTTCATCTAATGCGATATCCAATTTTGAACCGTTAAGGCAAATACCCTGGCAGTTTAAGCAAGCAATGCTGCAGTTTATCCTTGATTTTCTGCAGCCGCATCTTGCACCACATCCTTTTGTGCATGAACAAAAAATCATGGAGAGAATGGAGTCAGGAGCAGGAAGCCTTGAACTTGTTATAAGTTTCCATGATGTACCTGCTTTTTTCCATCCCCAGGCATCGGGTGGAAGTAATCTCCCCAACCACTTTTGAATCTGGTGATAAACTCTTAATGAATGAAATTTTGCGGCATCTTCAGTAGGTGGGAAGGAAGCAAGATCAGGTTTTATTTTTCTTGCTGCTCTCTGAAAAGATATAAATCTCTGTTTATTCAGAGAAGTTATATTTACTGGAGCCCCATATAAGGCTAAGAAAAATTATTGGCCTGCCTCCGCTACCTGCTCTGGGGTAGAAAGGGGATTTGAGAACACTTCCGGAACGTAGCTCAATGATTGATTTTTTTGTAACATCTTTATGAATTTGGTTTTGCCTTTGTTATATGCAGCTGATGTTGTGTCACAGCCGGAGAAAGCATGGAGGAAGAGAATTTGATCTTTGAACTTGCAAGTGTTTTGTAATTCTTGTGAATAAAAAATTTTGGTGTTCACTTTATCTTTGCCTGGTTTGAAGAAAAGAATATTATTATTACTTGCAGTCAAAGCTATTAATAAAACATTTTGGGCCTTCGTTTGCTGAACTATGGTAGAGGGAAAAATAGTGAAAAGTACACTTGCACATAGTTTTTTCTTCCCTTCATTCCTCGCCTCCTTCCTCCCCAACCTGCTTCCCCGTTTCAAGAAATCAAATCACCTTAATGACCTGTACTACTTCAGTTCGAAAAAAGAAAATAATAATATCAAATTAATCACTGTGGCGGCTCCAAAAATAGAAAAGAGGGGAAAAATAGTCGTTTTCTCAAAAAATGACAAACTTTGAAGTTCAATATCTCGGCAACTATTATAGCTATAATAAAAACAAAAAAAGCGTTTTAAAGATAATTTTATGCTCTTTAATTTATTAATTGACATTTTTTCTCGCAAGTCAATAGTTTTTGAGATATAAGACAAAAATTGAAAAATCACCCATAAAGCACCAGGTGGCGCTGCGAGCTCCCCCCTCACCACCGGGGACTTTTAGTATGTTCATCAGGAGACCTTCCTGTACCTGTGTGCCAATTTTTAAAACTATATTATTATTTTTTCACCCTTACTTAGGGCCTTCGTTTGCTGAACTATGGTTGAGGGAAAAATAGTGAACTAGCACATATTTTGGTCGTCCTTCATTCCTCGCCTCCTTCCTCCCCAACCTGCCTCCCCGTTTCAAGAAATCAAATCGCCTTAATGACCTGTACTACTTCAGGTCGAAAAAAGAAAAGAATCATAACAAATTAATCACTGAGGCGGCTCCAAAAATGGAAAAGATGGAAAAAATAGTTGGTTTTTCAAAAATTAACCAACTTTGAAGCTCAATATCTCGGCAACTATTATAGCTATAATAAAAACTAAAAAAGCGTTTTAAAGATAATTTTATGCTCTTTAATTTATTAGTTGACATTTTTTCTCGCAAGTCAATAGTTTTTGAGATATAAGACAAAAATTGAAAAATCACCCATAAAGCACCAGGTGGCGCTGCGAGCTCCCCCCTCACCACTGGGGACTTTTAGTATGTTCATCAGGAGCCCTTCCTGTACCTGTGTGGCCAATTTTTAAAACTGCATGTTTTAGTGTTTTTTCAAATCCTTTATTGACTAGACTATATTGTTGTTTGAGAAACATAATTTGAAAGTAAAGATTGGGTCAATCCATGTGAGATCATACAGCCATGTTGCTCACTATTTTTGATTTTTAAAACTTTTTGCCTGTTAATTAACTGTTATATTGGGAGCATGAAACAATGGTTTAAAAAATTTTAAACCTTCAGAATTTTTTTTGGCAAGCATTTTCAGTAGCTGCGAAAGCGACTTTTCGTGAAAAGAGTACTTTGTGAAGATGCTTATAACTTTTTTATTTATAAATATATCAAAATGATTTAAAAACCACTTGATTGAGCAAAAAATGATCTAAATTTCTATACCAGTTATTTTTCTGATAATTAGTAACAAATTTCTGTAAAATTGGCTTAAAAATAAGATTTTTTGTGTGAAATTTTACATTTTTGGCATAAAAATATTAGTAGAAGGAATTAAGACTCACCCTTACTTATTTTTCCCTTGAATAGATATCTCATAGGACTATTCCCAGAAGTAGTGTGAAAGATTTGAAGACAGTCTTTTTTTTTTATTTAATTTGTCAAACTTGGCATTTTGGAGAAAAAATGCTAACTTTGAGATTTAATATCTGAAAAGGGACTGAATGAAAATCTACAAAAATTTAACTGGATAAACTTCTTATAGTAGTAAATATGTAGCAAAATTGTTATGAGTGATATCGTTCTAGTTTTAGAGATATGGAGCCGCGAAGTTGACTGAAAAATTTCATTTATTTTGACGCCAAAAAATCATCACATAATGCAAAATTAATTATTCTCGTAATATTAGATGAGTTTTTTTGTGGTATAAACTCACCCTTTTACCAAAACATATAATATTTTAATTTATTTTCCATTTACAGAAAGAAATAATTTAGATATTATGCTTTTATAAATGCATTTTTTTCTACGTGTTAGTCATAAAAACATGATTTTCCTAAAGCGGTCTTTATGCATCTAGTGAGAAAAGAACAATTATAGTTTTAATCTAACCTACAACTCTTCATTCATTTTTAAAAGTTTAAAGCATTAAAACCCCCCTACAGCACCAAAAAGTCGCTAAAAATCCGAATTTAAGCTCTAGATCCTGCCATTTTCCGTGAGACTGCGTCTGTATAACAGCAGAAAATGGAGGACGTATTTTTGCGGAAAAGGGTAGGATCTAGATCAGTGTTTCCCAACCTTTTCAAGCTCATCACCCCCTTCAAGATTTCTACTGACACCTATCGCCCCTCCCCCCCTTCTTTTTTCTTCCTCGAAAAAACCATAATTTGGAGCAAGTGAATATCTTTTTTTTAAAAAATATAAGTACCTAAAGGAGCGGTAAATTCTTAAGGGGCGATGGGTATTTAGAAGAGAAAATAGCAGTAAAAAAAGGGTAACGAAAACCGAAATTGTAAATAGGTACAAAACCGCTTGTTCAGTGTTCAGACAATTAATTACACGTTAAGAAAAAAACAAATTGAAGTTCAAGCTCTTTGCACCTCGGATTAACCTTAGTGAATGTTTTATCATTCACTGTCAATTTTATGAATTTTCAGATTTTCAATTTATTTTCCTTCCAATTTTTTGTTTCAGCGAATTTAATTGCCCAGATTCCAGCGAACAAAAGAAAATAATTTCTTGAAAAATGTACTTCTGTTTTTTGATAAGTACGTCAATGATCTTAGTTTAAATGTTTCCCTTCAAATGATTATATCAGTTCGCTTCGTGAAAGAAAAAAAATAAAGGTATTTTATTTATTCATTAATATTTTTAGTTTAAAAGTGATTAGTCATAGTATCTTTATTGCGTACATTTTACTTCAAATTAAAGTTAGGTACTTATATTTTTAACATTATAGATGTTCACTTGCTCCAAATTATGGTTTTTTCGTGGAAGAAAAAAGAAGGAGGGGGGGGGGCGATAGGTGTCAGTCAGCATCTTGAAAGGGGTGATGAGCTTGAAAAGGTTGGGAAATACTGCTCTAGATCCTACCCTTTTCCGCAAAAATACGTCCTCCATTTTCTGCTGTTATACAGACGCAGTCTCACGGAAAATGGCAGGATCTAGAGCTTAAATTCGGATTTTTAGCGACTTTTTGGTGCTGTAGGGGGGTTTTAACGTTTTAAACTTTTAAAAATGAATGAAGAGTTGTAGGTTAGATTAAAACTATAATTGTTCTTTTCTCACTAGATGCATAAAGACCGCTTTAGGAAAATCATGTTTTTATGACTAACACGTAGAAAATAATGCATTTATAAAAGCATAATATCTAAATTATTTCTTTCTATAAATGGAAAATAAATTAAAATATTATATGTTTTGGTAAAAGGGTGAGTTTATACCACAAAAAAAACTCATCTAATATTACGAGAATAATTAATTTTGCATTATGTGATGATTTTTTGGCGTCAAAATAAATGACATTTTTCAGTCAACTTCGCGGCTCCATATCTCTAAAGCTAGAACGATATCACTCATAACAATTTTGCTACATATTTACTACCATAAGAAGGTTATCCAGTTAAATTTTTGTAGATTTTCATTCAGTCCCTTTTCAGATATTAAATCTCAAAGTTAGCATTTTTTCTCCAAAATGCCAAGTTTGACAAATTATATTAAAAAAAAAGACTGTCTTCAAATCTTTCACACTACTTCTGGGAATAGTCCTATGAGATATCTATTCAAGGGAAAAATAAGTAAGGGTGAGTCTTAATTCCTTCTACTAATATTTTTATGCCAAAAATGTAAAATTTCACACAAAAAATCTTATTTTTAAGCCAATTTTACACAAATTTGTTACTAATTATCAGAAAAATAACTGGTATAGAAATTTAGATCATTTTTTGCTCAATCAAGTGGTTTTTAAATCATTTTGATATATTTATAAATAAAAAAGTTATAAGCATCTTCACAAAGTACTCTTTTCACGAAAAGTCGCTTCCGCAGCTACTGAAAAGTGCTTGCCAAAAAGAATTCTGAAGGTTTAAAATTTTTTAAACCATTGTTTCATGCTCCCAATATAACAGTTAATTAACAGGCAAAAAGTTTTAAAAATCAAAAATAGTGAGCAACATGGCTGTATGATCTCACATGGATTGACCCGATTCAAGATCATTTGAGAGTTTATAAAAGTTCTTTTAACTTTCAGTATTACCTCCTCTTTGCTCTGAAGTGCACCGTATGACAGCAAGAGCGTTTCTGATATCAATTGAAGGGGGCAAATTTGGCACTATGACTGAGATTTAGCATCTTCTGAGACCGATTCTTACAATATATTGATGCCACCCAACTCAAGAGTTAATTATTTCTGTTGCAATTTCACAGTCAGATTTCTCTCCCGATGTTTGCAAATTATCATCTATCAAAACATATTGTTAAAATTGTTCTTCAGTTTCTTCTTCTCCTTCATTGATTATTTCGTTATGGAACCATTTTTGACATGCTCTCTTAAAGCTTGATTTTATAAAACGGTGTGAATGATTTTATTAAAGGATGGTTTTAACACGTTTTGATATAGAAATGATTCTGTTCTTCTAGATTTGATTTTATAAAGCGGCTGATTTTATAATCCAGTGATTTTATTAGTGGTGGGCAGGGCACTGTATTGACAACTAATTTGTGTTACTGTCGCTGAACTCATCAGACGGTTTTCGTTTCAAGAAACCAATCTGCAATTTCTTGCCAGAAGAGAGAAAAAACCTTTTCAAGTTGCACCTATTCAAAAATAAGATTATTACGTTGTGCCAAGGTTTTTGTAGGGCTTGACCAGGTCATACAGGAAAGCTCATCCAGTTGCATGCTTTTGAGTGTTGCTGGTGTAAAGGAACTTAAATAAAAATATTTAAAAAAAATGCAAACACGTTAAAAAATTGAAAACCTAAAACAAAACATAAGTTGCTCCATAATTTTTGGGACCCCCCAAGGCCAATGGCGTATATAAGGGGTGGACTCAGGGGGCCCGGGCCCCTCCCAAAATCAAGAAAAAAGATTAAATAAAACTGAATTTGGGGGGAATTTGTTGGCGAATAATTTCCGAGCTTTTAGCTCTATATAAAAAGAGAGAGAGAGGGAAGATTGCAACTAAGACAACTGAGGGGCTTGCAACTTTTAACTCGTCACCAGTAGCAAAATGAAAGCCTAAATATTTCCCATTACCTGGTTTATGGGGAAATTTCGTAGCCTATGCCCCGAGTGGAATTTTCAAAGGGTAAAAACATCAAGTATGACCCAAGCACGAAATAAAAAGGAGATCATGACCATCCTGACGTGACCAAAGAGATCTGAGACTTTCAGTTATACATTTAGTTACAAAAAAAAATTCAAATGAGAGTACCCGATTTCCAGTCATCAAACTAAAAATTACATTGTTACGATTTTAATTTGCGAAAAAAGTTCCGGAGGTGTTCTCTTTAACCAGCCTCTTTAATGGTTTGGTCAATAGCCTGAAATGGCATTTTACAAATTCAAAGTTAAAATAATTTCTGTTAGAGATCTTTCTTCTCCTGTCACCTATCTAATGTTTTCAAAAGTGTCTTCGAATGTGTTTTTAGAAAGGAGAGCTCCCAAATTTCTCCACCTAACATCCCAAAGATAATGTTAAAGTATCAGTTTTGATATTCAACGCTGAAAAACAGGAGACCCCTCAACCCCCCCTTCCTGTCCCCTAACAATATCAAACATAGCTTAAAAATGCATTTTTAGACCTTAAACTTGAAAAAAAATTCCGAGAGAGAAAGGCCCTAGCCCTTCATCTCGTTTCAACAAATTATGGCGTTAAGTTGCGCTTTTAAAGCTGTCATTTCTCATATCACAAAATGTCACCTAACCTTTGGATTAACGTTATTAAAAATAGCCGAAATTGGCTTTAGGATATTAATTAAAAACATTTCTGGTGGAGAGTTTACGAAACACCTACCTTTCCCTAACTTTACTACCTAAGATAGTCTAATATATTATTGTAATTTCAGTTTCAGAAGGTTTTCGAGGGGAGCCCTAAGCCCCGGACATCATCAAAGACAGCCTAAAATAACTTCAATTCTGAAAAAAAAATCCGAAGTGAGCTCAAACCCTTTTCTTTCTATATCTGACAAAATTGATATATAGAATTGATATAGAGAATATTCAAACATTGATCAGTCTCCGAAAGATCTGATGCTAAAGCTTTCCTTCCCAATAATTTTATATTGCAAAATAAAAAAAAAAAAGTGTGTGTGGGTGAGTGGGGGCTTAATCCTGGTCATATGGGCCCCCTCCAAAATTCTAACATATATACGCCATTAATAAGCCCGGGCTTGTAGGTGGGTCATGCCCTGGCTAACTTCCCGTGAGCTTGAGCTCCTACTCCTATGCAAATCAAGCGCTCTTTTCAACAGAATCGAAGTTTACAGTTTTAGTTACGAGCAGTGGCGGCTCGTGCCTTAACTTAGTGGGTGGGCCCGCAATTATATCTTTCCCCACTAATGCTTACACAGATACAATGAAGGAAACAACAGTTAGTAAACTAATGCTGAGCGACTTAAAATAATATTTAACTTTATTAATACAAATTTGCATTGCAAAATTATCTCACATTTGATTTGATACATAGGTTTTATATTTTAAATGTTACACCAGCCTTAAGCGATCAATGTAATACTAATGACAATGTTTTCCACAGTCGACCGACTTTCAAAATATCCCTAATGTTTCTCTCATAATTTTGCCATTTTCGGACAGTGAAAATATTCATCACATCAAAAGTGTCACGCCTCAAGGCGGCGAACCTCCTCAAACATTACGGGACTACACTCAAAAAGAAAAAGAAAATTTCTGCCTAAAAACACCCCCTCTCTCCCCCTAAAAATTTCGACAATCTGCACCATGACTTTCTGAAAGCCTCCATCAAATTAAGGAACTCATAAAGTAAATGACTAGATCTAGGCATGCTTACATTTTTTTTTTTTAATTTGGATACAAATGTTGCAATTTTAGTTCATGAAAAAACAAATCCTAACGGTGTTAGAACTTTAAAATGTCACTTTTATAGCTATGATACTTTCAATTTTAATGCATGTATATGTTTTTAAATAAATTGGAATACACTGGAGTTTGACCAGTTATGGTCCCACTCGCTTACCTATGGTCGTACTCAAATTAGTAATGAGATGAATCGAATTATTTTCAGGAAATACACAAAGAGTACATAACAATATTAAAACACTTATTTTTCTTACAATATAATCAAAATTAAAGGATTTTGACTACTGGTTCGAATACCATTATAATTAAAACACGGATAACTGACTAATTTAATTATGTTTATCAGAACATTTGCTTAACTGGTTATAACCTTTTCGGATACATGATTTGACTGACAGTCATCAATATGTGTTATATGATCATTGCTCATATGTTAGAAATAAAAAATCTTGCAGAACGCCTAGTTTTTTTCCAACCATTAGGTACTGTTATTAAACTTTGATGTAATATATTTATTTAACTAGATTGCTTTTAAACAATATTTAATATTTCATATATTATAAACCTTCAGGAAAATATATTGCAAAATATAGTTTTTAAATGTTGCGAAATTTTATGTCCACGTGTTTCTTGAATTATGAAGCAATTTGTAAAATAATAATAATTTACAAAATAAATGTATTCATTTATACATTTTAAGCTGAATATAGTTTTTATATACAGTAGACTTTAATCCACTCAATATTTTTATGAACGTTCAATGTTTTAAGTTTTGTTTTTTCTGGTTACTGCTTTAGTGTATTTGTAGTAGAAGGTTAATGTTACGTGTCAATAAGATATAAGAAAAAATGCGCAGAAGCAAACATTTTATTCAACATCTAAGTGTTTTTTCGGACATTAAAATCCCTTTGAGTGTGATAATATTAGTTGTAGGGATGATCATCAAAGAGGGGGAGGGGGGCAGACTACTTCATTGATATTTTAGGGGGCGGGGGTTAGTCTCTCGTTAGTCCTGGATATAAATGCAGTCATGATTCGGCTAAATAAATGTAGCATTTGGAGCTTAAGAATACTTATCACTTCTCCAAGCATTTATAATGTCACACCCGGCAGGATGACAAATTCCTAGAGTTCATACAATACTTACAGACTTTTTAATATATTAACACAACACTGCGACAAATGAGATTAAATTCAAACTAATACCAAGAAAATGGCAAACGCACTACAAGTCAAAAATAAAGTCTTCATACAAAAATTTTGAGAATAAGAATTTCAAACGCAAATTAATAAATAAAATATGCATGCATTGTATTATAAATAGGTGAGGGGGGTGGTAATGAAACTGGCAATCTCTATGCCTGTTAGTAATAGGTGTTGAAAATTTAAAAAGAAAGACTAAAAAAAAAGAAGACGTGTTATAAAAATCAATAAAAGAAAAACCAGGAGAGCGCAATGAAAAGCAAGTTTTCTCCCTAACAACAGGGGCCAGACATTCCCTGCTCCTCTGTAACCAGTGAGGGACACTTCCCTCTCCACCGCTTTGGTTAGGGACAAAGGGAAATTTTGGGCCAGATAAAAAATGCCCACTTGTCGATTGTTACAATGGGGTGTCATCTCTCACTGCTCTTTTTTCTCCAGCCATTGCGATTGGCTAAAATCGGGGGCTTGGCGAGGGCCGCTTTGATCTGGCCCACGAATTCGTTCTTAAAGCCGTGCTAATGCGAAGCGCTGAGGTGCGAAACGCTAAAATTGATGGAGTTTGAAAACTTTTTTGTGCTGTATTAGCAATGTGGAGGGGGGGGGGGGGGAGCTGAAGGTTTAAAATATATTTTGTGCCCTATGTTTTGTTTTGTTTTTTTCTTTTTTGTTGGTTGAAATACAAAACGATTATATTTTATTCGGCATTTTTTTTCTTCCAATTTTTCTGGGTGGGCCCGGCCCACCTGGCCCATAATGAGGAGCCGCCCCTGGTTACGAGCTAACCATTTCAAGTCAAGTGGTGAAAACACACCCATTAAAATTCGAAACAAATTCCGCAAGATAAAGATTTTAATGCAAGCATTTTAAAGCATTCTCTAATAAAACCCATGGAGTTCTATTTCGGCTTCAAACAGACGGAAACTCCGCACACGCGTTTCGTTCAATTTTTGTTTTACTTTCCGAAGCCATCATTCGTTTTCTCTGTCAGAACATCTTACCAAGGTCTGGCGCTCCAATTGGCTGATAACAACCCTCCTACTTCTTCGTGATACCTCTACATGCAAAAGCGCACCGTTACTTAGAGGCATCGGAGAAATAGAGACCAGAAGTGCTGCCATCTAGCGCCGAAGCAGTAATTTGAAATGCATAATTTCTTTTTAATTTTATTTATTTATTTTTTAAACAAATTTGCGTTTGTGAAACGGAATATTGAAACATGACGGTTAATGATAGAATTTGATTTGGTTTCCTTTCTGATGGCAGTTCATTTGGGGGGCGAGGGGGAGGGGGCAACTGTTGGCTTTGAAAAATTAATGCTTTTTATTTGTAAGTGGTGGTGTTTTTTGCTGTTTTCCGATAAAATTTGCATTGAGTATTAGAAAACACTCTTCAAGAAGATTGCAATCGGAACAAAATATCACTCACTCCCCTAGAAAAATAATTTTATTAAAATGCACTTTTCAATTAAAACTAAAACCCCGCTCCCCAATCTGCGCCGCTCAACAGGCCCCTCATTTGATGGTTTAAGGTGGAATTCATGAACTACTCAATTGCCCCCTTTGGGTTTGGGCAATTCATGTTTTTTCAGAAGAATGAGAGCGGCTTTTGCTGCTTTTTAGTCAAATTTTCATTGATTCTATACCTCTTGCTTCTCCCATGCCCTGAAAAATTCGAAATGTCGGGCATAGATCCGAAAAACGATTTTATATTCTTCTACGAATTGTGACCAACATTCCACTTCATCAAGAAACTGGTGCATTCTCCCGCAATTAATAGAAGGAAAAAGTATAACTTTTAATTTGACTTTTAAACCTTGATATTAAAGTTGAAATTTATGAATATTAGCTTCTAGATAAATAGACCCCTTTAGAGTTGGTGTTAAGGTATCAGATAATTTTCAATCATTTTTGTTGAAGGGTAAAATGCAACTTCAAAGTAAAGAAACTTATTCACAGGAAGTCTTCAAATATTTGAAAGTCACAACGGAGTAAAGGAATGTGTTTGTTAGTCTCACTGCCCAATCTCTCTCTCTTTCACACACCTTTACATTCTTTTTTTTTTTTTAGATTGAAAAGAACTAAAATTTCTAAGAAATTACATTGTCAAGAGTTTTCTTAATCTTTAAAATGAAAAAGTAATTTTTAGTGTTGCTGGTTTCTTTGGCGTCTATCACTCCGTGTAAAACTAATCATTTTCTTGTTAAATAGCAAGACTTTATTTTAACGCATCGCATTTTTAATACAAATATTCTTTATTCAGTTGTTTTTGAAATTATATTTCACGTTTTCTTTATGTTTTATACGTGTATTCCACTTTAAGTGCAACGTAAACTCGATATGAAAACAGGCATGTCATTTCAAAGTTTTCCAGGAAGAACGGGGGCCAAAGTGTTTTCGTTCAATGCATGTTTAAAAGAAAAACAACAAAAACTATGCAAAAAAAAGAACATCAAAAAGAAACATATTTTGATAGAAAAATTCTGTTTTCTCTAATGGTACTAACGAAAAGAAAATTGAAAGCGACAGCTTTCAACTAGCGCATCGAAAAGCAATTTTTCACGTGTAAGATTTTAATAGCCACTTTGGATGACAAAATATTTTACAAAATCAATATTTAAGCTTTGCAACTGTACCCGTTAAAAACAAGTACACTTTGACAAGATAATTACGAAGTACGAGCTTTTGCATCATTTTTGTGTAGATTTTATGTCACCCTAAAATCTGGGAAGAAAAATTTCCACCAAGCTTTCTCAACAGTTTGCATGCATGTTACACAAAAGTTAATGAGCTCTAATTCACAAAAATGCTAGACTGTAACAAATTGCACTTAAAGCTCCCAACATTTCGCGCCTCCAGTGAGATAAACTTTTTGTAACATAAGCCTAAATATTGCAATTCGTTTCACAAAGCGGATCGCAATTTTGGAACCCTTTTTTTAACACGTTGGGAGCGCATGAACTCTTGGAAGGACGGCAACAGGTTCACGTAGCGGGCGGCTGTCCTCTTGGGGGAGAACTTTAAATTTTCACAATTGAATATTTAAAAAACAATTTTTAATTTTTTCCCTTTTATCTACATTAAAAACGGAGTGGAATTGGTAAGTTAGACAACAAAAATTTTTTCAGCCCGATGGTGGTTACCATTGTCATGAGGTCAACATTGAACGCGTTAAGGGTCCTAGATATTCAGGATTTAGATCTTGAAAATTTGCATATGTTGGTCTCAAAGACATGTTTTCACCTCCATAAAATGTCATCCAAATCGGAGATAGTCGATTTTGACACGTTTCTAACGGCTCCGACTCCTTTGATCCAAAATCCGTCCGACTCCGACTCCACGGCCCTGAATTAATCCACGATGTGATTTTAACTCCGGTTATTTTCTGTCTTTGGAGTGACACAAAAGAATTGGTGCACAGAAGCAGACAACCTGATAATTCTCAAAAAATCCGTTACTAACTGATTTGCAAGCATTAAAAGAGAAACACTTGAACAATGAACTGTATATTTTGAAATTAATTTAACTTCAAGAAACTGATAAATTTGTACTTAGGTCAGGGCCGTAACCAGGCCTTAGTTTCGGGGAAGGTTTTACCAAACGCATTTCTTGAAAAAAATCAAAATAATTAATTTTAAAAAATGTTTTTATATTTTTCATTTCCATGTCTCCTGATTTTTTTTACAGTATCATACTTGGAGAGAGGGGGAGGGGTCTGCTTTTAGAGAATTGACATGAGCAACGCAATTAAAGTATGTATTTAATTGGGTAAAAATCTGAAGTATACGCATATAGGAAGTTACTCCCTTGTGGACTTATTATATACTCGATATCCGTAGCAACTACAATGAAAATAAATATTGCAGATACAGCCAGAGCCTGATTACCGCAAGGGCACGCGGGGCACAAGCCCCACCTCTTAGATTTCAGGGGGGCCCAAAATCCCCTTACTTTATCCAACGCCTCCTTAATATTAAATGCCTAGTGTAAATTATACTAAAATGCCTATTGTGTATTTTACTATTAATACTAACAGCCTACTGTGTATGTTGACGTATATTTTTGTCTTAATAATTTGGTAGCATTGTTATTTTTTTTAATTGATCTTTGCACAAAACTTTTATTTCATTCTGGTATCGTAAGATGTTTTTTACTTGTAACACATAACTGATATGAGAAGGAGGGGGGGGGGGCTAGGGGCCCTGAAATAGAAATGTGCCCCTTGTCCAATGTCAGAATGATCGGGCTCTGGATACAGCACTGAGAGTTTATACAACTTTCCAATAATACTAACTACATTTTAAAGTGAACTTCATATTATTTTATAAATTGAAAACTCTCAGTGCTGTATCTACAATATTTATTTTTATCGTTGTTGACATTTTTTCAACAAAAAAGGATAACAAAAGAACGTTGTATAATAGCTCCGAAAAATTTCAGAGGGGTTTAAACCCTAAAAACCCTTCCTTTGTTTACGGCCCTGAATCACCTCTGAAGGTTCTCACTTTGAAAACACTGTGCATTAACCATACACTGCATGATTTTTTATTTTTCGTAGAAAAAAATACATGTGTTTGTCAATGTAATAAGAAAACATGGAAAAATATTTTAAAAAATTTAACTCTAAATTTTCACCCCTTTCTAATTAAAAATAGTTTTGTTGCCAAATGGCTACATCATGCATTCAACAGATAAAAATGATTGTAAATGATAGTCTTGAAATTAGTTCTTTTTTGTAAAAAAATAGAAGAATTGAACATTTGGTGCACTGTATTCTTGTAATCTTTTACATTTTGACATTTTACATTATTTTTTATATATACTTGTACTTTTCGATGATCAATTCTGTCAATCTGATGTCTTTTGGAGGCTCTCTCGCGCAAGCTTTCTTTCTTTTCTCTTTTTTTTTGGTTTGTAACTCTAGTTCCTCTGTAGCTAATGGTCTCTTTTTAATAGCTTTTATTAATTTCACATGTGGGTTTGTTTGTATGTATGTATGTATGTATGTACATGGGCGCCCATATGCAAAATTTTAAGGGGGGGCTCAGATGTTTTCCTCATAATTTACAGTAAATATATATATATATATATATATATATATATATATATATATATATATATATATATATATATATATATATATATATATCAAAAAGAGACAATAATAGCTCATGAAGAGTAACTGTGCATAAATTGGAGTAACAGAAATAAATAGAACAACAATGAGAAACATCAGGAAAAACATTTAAAACTACTTGAAATTTAAAACTAACATGTAAAACATCAACATGGGTAATGCGCTGCTTAATCTTCAGAGGGCAGGAGCAGCATATAGATTTTTTAGATTCAGCTTTGCAGGTTTCATGAGTGTTTGTTTGAAATAAGTCAGCAGTGATTAATAAACTTGATTAGCTTTTGCTTTTTAATCTTTGAAAGATTAAGAACTTTAAAAGTATAAAATTTATGCCACTAATTTATTTTATAATGTTTGTACTGAATTTGAATTTAAAATGCTGACAAATTACAATCCAATGCACCCTGCCCTTACCTGGAAAGCAAAAAAACGTGCACATACCCAAAATAATTCAATTCCATTGTCCAAGAGGCAGTCCTTTTTCGTTCCACTCTAACACTCCGTGTCTGCTCACTTCCAGTCAACACCGCTCAGCAGTAGAGTTTAGGTGCAGCCTATCATAAAAGCTGGGAGCACGGTTTGTTGCCAATATGCAGTACTTGGGGAAGAAACTATATACTCTCTGCCTGTCACATGGAATTCTTGAAAACATTAGCATAATGTAAAATAAAATCTATCGGATAATTGTTGTAATAAAATAATGTAGCAGCAAATTTAAAAATCTGCTTTTCATAATCATTTTTGTTGTTGCATATTTTATGAAATCTCGAAATTTGTCCTAAAATAATATTAATGAAAACTTTTTTATGCAAATTGCTGTAAAAGTGTGGCATACTTTGTGTAAAAAAATTAAAACTGTTTCTTTTATCGTAAATATCGAGAAAGATGTTCTGTTCAAAAATTTTGATGGAAATGTCCAGAAAGTTGGCAAACTGATTATTTTCATTTGCTTTATTCAGTTGGAGTGTCTGAGGATAGACAATATGAAATTCTTCCTCCATATTTTTGTTGAAAACCAGAATGTCGTCGATGTATCTAAAAATATTTAATTTAATGTTCTTATTGATAATATATTTGAATTCATAATAGAATAAAAACAAATTTGCTGCAGAGCTGGAATAGTTCGTGCCCATGCCAATACCATGAATTTGCTTGAAGATTAAATTATTAAAAGTTACAAAATTATTAAAAATACAGAAATGACATAGGCTTTCAAAAAAGTTACGATCGATACCAAGTTCGATTCCAATGTAAAACGTATCAAAAATCTTTAACAATGTATTATATAAGTCTTCGACTGGTATGTTACAAAATAAATTTTCAAAATCAAAAGAATACACTGATTTTGGTTTATGCTTTAATTTTTGTATAACTTCGTAACTATTATCAATGCTCCAAAAATAGCTGGAGTGCCTGTATTTGTTTTTTAAAAAAGTATAAATTTGCTTAAGAAAAGCCTGCAATTTTACATTGTAACATTTACCAAAACAATTAGTAGTGGAACAAATAAATCTGAATTTTACAGGATCTTTGTGAAATTTAGGTGTCATAAATATAAAAGGTAAAGAAAGGTGATTTGAAATTTGAAAACTGTACGAAAATTTAGAATTACAAAGCTTTTTAAAAGCAGTGAACTTTTTTCGGATCATATCTGCATTTGAATTGCATTTGTTGTAATAAAAAGATGAATCCAGCTCTTGCAATACTCTGTTGATGTAGAATTTTTTACAGATGATACTATAGTTGTTGGCTGCTTTGTCGATTGGTACAAAAATAAAAGAATCTTTTAATTTATCCAGAAATTTTAAATCCTCTTGATTAATGCTTTGGTAGTTATATTCTGAGCTGTTTAGATGCAAATTTAAAGCTTTCTTAAATTCTGTGAGGAAATTATCTTTCCATTCTTGGAAAGCTTCGAAAGGTGTTGTATATTTATAAGCAGTTTTTTTAATAAATCGCGAAATATTCTCGTTAAAAACCTCGATTACTTTATTGTATTTACGTTTTACATTTAACCTGAATTTGGTTCCAAAATTCATCAGATATCTGATGTTATCGTTTTTTATAAATTTCAAGTCTCCTGTGATAATGTGTTTATAAAAAGGATCTACGAAGTTTTTGTATTTATCTTCATTGCAGGGTCATGGAGATTCGTTTGATGCGTTCGCGAACGCTATCTCTCGGTAATTAAAAATTTTTTTGCAAAAAGGTTTTGTATATTCAAAAGCAGTTATAACTTTTCTGTTTTTTATAGGAAAAAGATGAGATAGTTTATGTAAAATATTGCTAAATCTGATATTTTCAAAACTTTTTTGCTGAAAAGTGACAGTAAGAAAAATATTTTCCTGCTCTATTGCCTCATGGCCAATCCTAAAATTTAAGAGATCTAAAATTAGATCTTTACATTGTTTATTAGAAAAATTGAAGCTGATACAAAATGTTTTAAGCTTTTTCAAAGTATTTATTTTTAAACTGAAAATTCTGTTTTTAATCGTATTAATACAATTGGAAGTTTTAAACAAATCTTCCATATTCGCACACCAGAGTTTTGGATTAATCTTGTTGATAGCTGTGCTATTTCTGTGCGAGCCTCTGTGTCCTCTTTCGATTTTGATTTTAGTGTTCATTTTATAAAAAAGTTTGTAGATATTCGTAATTTCATTAGCATTCATAAAATTAATGTCTGTATTTAGCCCATATGGGTACAGTGTTTTATATTTGAAAATAAAATCATTTTCAACAGAAAGGCGATCGTTATTATCTTCGACATGCGCTAGTATATCAATATTTACGTTATTGAAATCGTGCATCCTGAAATGGGAGATTTCGAAAGAAGGATTAGCAGAGTTTTTAACATGTGAACGATGCAAATTGATTCTTAAATGCAGTTCGTAGATAAAAGTAATCTAAGAAGAAATTCAAATGAATTATTACAGTAATATATATGACACTAAATTCACAAAGATCCTGTAAAATTCAGATTTATTTGTTCCACTACTAATTGTTTTGGTAAATGTTACAATGTAAAATTGCAGGCTTTTCTTAAGCAAATTTATACTTTTTTAAAAAACAAATACAGGCACTCCAGCTATTTTTGGAGCATTGATAATAGTTACGAAGTTGTACAAAAATTAAAGCATAAACCAAAATCAGTGTATTCTTTTGATTTTGAAAATTTATTTTGTAACATACCAGTCGAAGACTTATATAATACATTGTTAAAGATTTTTGATACGTTTTACATTGGAATCGAACTTGGTATCGATCGTAACTTTTTTGAAAGCCTATGTCATTTCTGTATTTTTAATAATTTTGTAACTTTTAATAATTTAATCTTCAAGCAAATTCATGGTATTGGCATGGGCACGAACTATTCCAGCTCTGCAGCAAATTTGTTTTTATTCTATTATGAATTCAAATATATTATCAATAAGAACATTAAATTAAATATTTTTAGATACATCGACGACATTCTGGTTTTCAACAAAAATATGGAGGAAGAATTTCATATTGTCTATCCTCAGACACTCCAACTGAATAAAGCAAATGAAAATAATCAGTTTGCCAACTTTCTGGACATTTCCATCAAAATTTTTGAACAGAACATCTTCTTCGATATTTACGATAAAAGAAACAGTTTTAATTTTTTTACACAAAGTATGCCACACTTTTACAGCAATTTGCATAAAAAAGTTTTCATTAATATTATTTTAGGACAAATTTCGAGATTTCATAAAATATGCAACAACAAAAATGATTATGAAAAGCAGATTTTTAAATTTGCTGCTACATTATTTTATTACAACAATTATCCGATAGATTTTATTTTACATTATGCTAATGTTTTCAAGAATTCCATGTGACAGGCAGAGAGTATATAGTTTCTTCCCCAAATACTGCATATTGGCAACAAACCGTGCTCCCAGCTTTTATGATAGGCTGCACCTAAACTCTACTGCTGAGCGGTGTTGACTGGAAGTGAGCAGACACGGAGTGTTAGAGTGGAACGAAAAAGGACTGCCTCTTGGATAATGGAATTGAATTATTTTGGGTATGTGCACGTTTTTTTGCTTTCCAGGTAAGGGCAGGGTGCATTGGATTGTAATTTGTCAGCATTTTAAATTCAAATTCAGTACAAACATTATAAAATAAATTAGTGGCATAAATTTTATACTTTTAAAGTTCTTAATCTTTCAAAGATTAAAAAGCAAAAGCTAATCAAGTTTATTAATCACTGCTGACTTATTTCAAACAAACACTCATGAAACCTGCAAAGCTAAATCTAAAAAATCTATATGCTGCTCCTGCCCTCTGAAGATTAAGCAGCGCATTACCCATGTTGATGTTTTACATGTTAGTTTTAAATTTCAAGTAGTTTTAAATGTTTTTCCTGATGTTTCTCATTGTTGTTCTATTAATTTCTGTTACTCCAATTTATGCACAAATACTCTTCATGAGCTATTATTGTCTCTTTTTGATATATATATATATATATATATATATATATATATATATATATATATATATATATATATATATATATATATATATATACACTGAAGTGACAAAAGTCATGGGATACCTCTTAATATCGTGTCGGCCCTCCTTTTGCCCGGCGAAGTGCAACAACTCGACGTGGCATGGACTCAACAAGTCGTTGGAAGTCTTCTGCAGGAATATTGAGCCATGCTGTCTCGATAGACGTCCATAATTGTGAAAGCGTTGATGGGGCAGGATTTTGGGCACGAACAGACCTCTCGATGGTGTCCCATAAATGCTCAATGGGATTCATGTCGGGCGATCTAGGTGGCCAAATCATTCGTTGGAATTGTCCAGAATTTTCTTCAAACCAATTGCGAACAGTTGTGGCCCGGTGACATGGCGCATTGTCATCCATAAAAATCCCATCGTTGTTTGGGTACATGAAGTCCATGAATGGCTGCAAGTGATCTCCAAGTAGCTGCACATAAGCATTTCCAGTCAATGTTCGGTCCAGTCGCACTAGAGGACCAAGTCCATGCCATGAAAAAACAGCCCACACCATTACGGAGCCACCACCAGCTTGAACAGTGCCTTGCTGACAGTTTGGGTCCATGGCTTCGTGGAGTCTGCGCCACACTCGAACCCTACCATCGGCTCTTACCAGCTGAAATCGTGACTCATCAGACCAGGCCACGGTTTTCCATTCATCTAGGGACCAACCGATATGCTCACGTGCCCACGAGAGTCGCTGCAAGCGATGTCGTTCTGTCAGTAAAGGCACTCGAGTCGGTCTTCTGCTGGAATAGCCCAAGAAATCCAAATTTCTCCGCACAGTTCTAGCAGACACGTCCATTGTACGTCCCACATTGATTTCTACGGTGATTTGACGCAGTGTTGCTTGTCTGTTAGAATTTACGACTCTTTGCAGACGTCGCCGGTCTCGATCTTTAAGTGCAGGCGGTCGACCACTGCGCTGTCCATGGTGGGATGTTATGCCTGAAATTTCATACTCTCGGCACACTCTTGACACAGTGGATCTGGGAATGTTGAATTCTCTAACGATTTCCGAAATGGCATGACCCATGCGTCTAGCTCCAACTAACATTCCGCGTTCAAAGTCTGTTAATTCACGTCGTGCGGTCATCATCACGTTAAAACCTCTTCACATGAATAACTTGAACAGAAATGAAAGCTCTGTAAAAGCACTGCGCATTTATACCTGTTCTATGCGATGCTACTGCCATCTGAAAATTTGCATATTGCTATCCCATGACTTTTGTCACTTCAGTGTATATATATATATGTATGTGTGTGTTTTTTTGATTTAATAAGAATATGAAAGTGTGACTTCTTACTGATCGGCCCTCCTCCTGGCTATTTCTTTATTTTTTTTATTCTATTTTTGTTGTTGATTGTTTGGGCTGATTTTTTTTTTTTTTTTTTTTTGAGGTAGGGGTATCAAAAGAGAGATGCAATGAACTGTTTTAAGTGGGGTAGAATCTTCGTAATTTTGGGGGGTCCGGGGGCTTCTCCCCCGGAAAATTTTTGAAAAAAGGTTTTAAAAATTTTCATTTTGAGGCCTTGTATGGCACAATTGGGACTTCAAAAATATGTTGGAAAAATAAGGAAACAAAAAATTTATAAATGTTCTGCATTCTTTTGCAAATTAAGATCAATCAAAATATGTATATTTTTTTGTAATTTAACAAACGATTGACATTAATCGACAGAGAGGAAGAACGAGGGAGGAGAAAAGATAAACACATCACTTGGTTACATTGATTTTCAGTATAGTTACTTAGCAGTTTTGATCAGTTCCCAACTCACGGACAGAAACAGCACTTAAGAGTATAAAATGACCAATAGTATAAAACGCAGAAACTTCTTTAAAAAAAATAGCGTAGAAATTTAAAAAATGATTGACGAGAGACAGGGACGTCATTTCAAGTTTTTCCAGGGGGGGGGGGGCAAAGGGTAAAAACGCAATGCAATTTCATCGGAAATCAATAAAAACCACGCCCACTTATATGTAAATACATTGATTTCTGAAAGTCAGGGGGGCAATTGAGCCCCCCTGCCCCCCCCCCAAATGACGGGTCTAACGAGAGAGTAATATTCTGGCCATTAAATTAATTCATAGTTTATTTATTTGATAAGAAATATAATTGAAGCACTTTTTAAGGAGTTTCAAAAGGTATTTTAATGATTTTCAAAGACTCTAGAATAGGCCTTGCCCCGCCTCCCCCCAAATGTTTTGCAATGTAAAACAGTAAAAGAAGTTTTCTTTTTTTACAAATTCCAAATACCAAACAATGTCGAGTTTTCTTGCCATCCTCGAATCCGCCCATTCTTTCTCCTAACCGCTAGTCCGCAGACATGGGACAGTTTCCTATGTAAATGCGGCGTCTGTCAATCCATGAATCTGCCTTTGTTTTTCTATGGAAGAAAGTAGGAAGAGACACAATGTTAAACTTCTGAAAGCGATTTCAGTGCAGATTGGAGTTATTAAAATTTGGTATTTTTTATAATTTATTCAATAATGAGTAAAGAAAAAATGTTTTCCGAATAAATAGTGCTAAAAGCAAAAAGGTACTAATTTCCAAGGGGGGGCTCGGGCCCCCCTTGCCCCCCCTTATGGGCGCCCATGTGTATGTATGTATGTATGTAACTCTTATAAAAGATAAAATTTACGTTCTTTGCAAATATAAAAGTAATATATTTAATATTATTTTTAAAACTAAAGGCTAAACTGTATTGCATATTGATGTATTATAAGTACATGTAAACTTAAGTACGGATATTCAGTAGTTTTGAAAATCAGAGGGAAACCCGTGATGATCACAGCGCATTCCAATGTAAAAGCGTATTTTTTAGTTTTTTTCAAAACTATATTTTAAAATTATTAATGACATTATTTGTCCGTGTAAGCACAACATTTGTGCTAACTGAAATCTAAAATGAACACGTTTTAAAGGCTTTCCCTATTGATTTTTTGTTTGTTCACTCTGTTGAACATCAACTAAGCATTGATAATTGCAAGGTCTTATAAACGGTAGAACAGCCGAAAGTACCACTTTTGGGTCCGCATGATTATATTATACCTTCCAAAAATAGAAAGAAGCTAGCGCGAAACATAAACAAAACACATACTTCATGAACTATAGAGATGAATCGAAGTGTTCTCTGGATGCTTACTGCATAATGTTGCCAAATGGCTACAGACGTGTATTATGTCCTAGATTTTTTCCAAATAATTATTTTGATGTAAAACGCATCTTAAACGAAAGATAAATGTTTATTTTATTCATGTTATTTTTTTAAAAGACGAAGAAAAATATTTCATTGTAAAAAATAATTTCAAAACATGGTAGTTTGAGTGATTTTAAAAGCTATCCATATGGATTCATTTAAGAGCATGTAACAGACCAGTGCTGCCATGTATGGAGGATAAATGGTGATAATTGCTTTAAATATACCCAATACTTGCTTTTTATGCATTGAGTTGCCTTAGGACTACATTCTGCTATTCATAAGGAGGACAAATTGTCCATGTAGCCAATTGGCAACACCATGCATCAGTGTAGGGTTAATTATCTTTTCAATGTTCTTTTAAATAAAAATGTCGGTTCATTGAAAACACCCGTATGCGTGTGTGTATGTGTGGTTACATATAAATATATGTATTACTAATTTGTGCCAATATTTCGTTAGTTCTTATATTCCCACAATAAAATACAAGCAAATAAAGAAACGACATTCCCTCAACCATTTTTCTTGACAAAAATAAAAGGAACACATCTTATTACTCCCGACAAAGAAATGTTTCGATGTTACAAATGAAATTCTGCTTCGCAAATTAAACCGGGCACTGAAGCTACGGCGGCCGAGCACTATGTTGTCAAAAATTCCCGTTCATTAATTGTTGTAATTACTTGTTTCTCGACTTTGACAAATTCATCCTTTGAAAGGGAAAAAAAAGTCTGTAACATTGCAAGACTTCGGATCCAATCATTTAATTTCATTGGTAATAATTTCGAAAGAGTGTAACAGAAATGAAAATCAGTTCACTTACAAATTCTCACGGTAATATTAAATTTGCGTTAAAAAAAAAACAAAAAAAAATTTAAATCATAATCGAAGATTATGAAACAGTTTACACTTTCTTGGATAAAGAAAGAATGAAGGTGAATTCTACAATAATACTGCATTCGTGAAATACCTAGATTTACTTAGCTGTAACTTTAAGTGGAGTGAAAATAATTTAATTATAGTTTAAAAAAAACTAAAAAATACGCTTTGAGAGTTAAACTAACATGCACAGGGCCGGATTTAGACTTCACGGGGCCCGAAGCCATTTCTGGTATGAGCCCCTAAAAAAATTGAAGAAGGCAATCTTCATTTTTTGTGTTTTTTTTTTTTTTTTTTTTTTTATCTCCGCCCCCTCCCCTACTATGGGCGTTTATTTCCTGCCCAAACTTTTTATAATTGACTTTTTTTTTTTTTTTTTTTGAATACCTATTTTGTCCTCTTTATTTTCGAGTAGTCTTGAAACGTCAAGGAGATCGGTAGAATGATGCAGGGATCCTCCAGTCAGGCAGGTATAGGGTATTCTGAATTTTAGGGGGTCCGTGGGTTACTCCCCCAGGACAATTTTTGAAAATCGCTTATGAAATTCTGCAATTTGATGCCTTTAGAGGGTACAACAAAAATATCAGAAAAAGAACAGACAAACAAAAACTTTTTTAGGGCTTTTCACTCTTTTGCGAATTTAGATCAGGGCTTCTTAAACTATGGGCCGCGTAGCAAAATTCTGGGGTCGCGAGATATTTTAATGTCAAATATTTTTATAACCCCAATATTGTTCAGCGTTAAAAAATGTTGAAAAGGTCTCACGTCCAGCAGTTTCAAACATTCCACCAAGATTTGATTTGTTATGCAATAAAAAACAGGCACATCCATCTCATTAAATTTTTTACTTATACTTTAATTTAATACTTACCACGCAACTACTTGAATATATTCGAGAGAATTAAGACGGTCAGAATCCACTTTTATTTTTGAAACTATAATAAATACAATTTTATAATTTTTTGTGTAATTTTAGATTTTTGTATTTTTCAAAACGAATTCTAAACTTATATATTTTCATACTAGCAAAAATACCCGGCGCTGCCTGGGTCAGTAATAATACTGAGAAACTATTCTGTGTACCTCAGAACCAGAACGACGTAAGTCCAAAAATGGCGATTTTAACTTTATTAATGAATCATATGTAGAACCTTATTTTGCATCGACCCATGAGAACGGTATTCTATAAAGCAAATTCCTTCCAATTATTTAGCAACATTAAAAAGCGCGAATCCCAGCCTTTGCATGCATCCAACAATTGTTTTTCTCTCCTCCTGAAAAGTTACCAAAATGGACTTACGTTAGTCTGGTTCTGAGGTATAGAATTTATACTCACCTTTGGGGGTTTTTTTTTCCTGAACTGAAAGAACTCAAAACACATCGCTTTGACGATTTTTAAAATGTCGCCAAATTTGCGGTAACTGTTTTGTTATACCTAGGATAATTTTGCTCCCCTCCCTACTTTATGAAAATACATTAAGTAATATTATGTCACTAATTTTTGTCAGAAATAGTCATCAAATGCTGAGATACTATTGCTGACCATAAAATGATGCTAAAAGTTTTTGTCCTAAATGATTTCGAAATTAATGGAAACATTTGACAATTATTTATGCAAAAACGCAAATTAATGGTAATTTTAGTCTTGTTTAAGGGCTTTATTAATTTAGTATGCGGATTACTTTCCGTTTTGACATAATTTTAAAAAGGTCAAATATACGGAATCGGGAAACAAAAGAAAAAAACAACTGAACGTTTTCAAATGTGGGAGTATTCTATCGATGATTAAGATTTTGCCGCAGTCGATAAATATCAGACAATAATCGTTTTATTTTGGTTACGTCGTGTAAGAAGTAAAGTACTATTTTCTTACAAAAGTACTAATATGTAGTGTTTGTCACAAAAACTGGTGTCAGTTCAAAAAATCGCCGAGAGTCT
The DNA here is from genome assembly GCA_038373865.1 of Uloborus plumipes. Taxonomy (NCBI): domain Eukaryota; kingdom Metazoa; phylum Arthropoda; class Arachnida; order Araneae; family Uloboridae; genus Uloborus; species Uloborus plumipes. Next base: position 23,837 of record JAXGGA010001562.1, on the reverse strand, counting down.
CAGTTATTAAAATCTTCTTGCAACAAATTTGGCAAAACTCCTGTTGAACTGGATACTAAGTAACTGCCCAATTATGAACTTAATCCATTTATTAGTTGCCAATCTCTTCAAGCGATTACGTTACCGATACTCTAAAACACACATTTACACAACTCGCGAAAACTTAACCAAGATTACAAAATGTTTTAAAATACAAATCATGGCAAAACAAAAGCTCGTTAGAGAGCGAGCGCGCGAATGTTTCCAATGTCTAATTTAAGTAAAAGCCCGGATATTTACCATGAAGCTGAAAAAAAAAACTTTTTGATTTGACTTGAGAAAAGCCTTGAAAATTTAATGTGAAAAGAGGAAATGATACATGCAGTTCTAGCTATCGACAGGGAGTTGAGATGATGCACTAAATACTGAATTAGTTTGTTGGAAGCCTTCGCGGATTTGTGCGAAAAATGTACCTTAAAGTGGAATGAAAAAGCGCTACATCTAACTTTTTGAATATCGTTATAAATTATAGCCTTTGTGTTATTCTGATGTATAAGCTACATTATGGTGAAAGTTTCATTAAAATCCATTCAGTAGTTTTTGCGTGAAAGAGGAACAAACATACATCCATCCATCCATCCATCCATCCATCCATACAAACTTTCGCATCTTAATCTATATATATAAAAATGAATGTTGGTGTGTGTGTGTGTGTGTGTGTTCCCTAAGATCTCAGAAACTACCAGGGAGATTTGGCAGAAATTCTCACCGTTTGTTCTTTTTGGTACTGGGAAGGTTTAGAGACCAGTTTCAACAAAATCCGATGGGTAGTTATTTTTTTATTTCAATTTTAGACCTGATTCTGTCTTTGTAATTTCAATTTAAGACTCCATTTTCGAAGGCTTTCATCAATCCAATCGAATATTTAGTGTATCAACTCAACTCTCTGACAGATAGTTTGCATGGCTTGCTACTGTAAATTTGGCGATCTTTTAAATTGCGCCAAGATCCCTCAATAATGGAAGTTTTCCCAATAACTATCTCAAGTATAAAAGATAAAAAAGGTATTTGATTAACAGATTAATCTTTTTAAAAAACAAATGAGATTCAGTTTCATATTTCGGAACTCCTTTAGATTTGTAGAGGCTTAGATGTCATGCATTATTTTCCAGACGAACACTATTTTGTTCTTTAATTGCTGTTTTCAATCAAAGTATGTTACTATTTTCTCGCCAAACATCCAATCAATAGTTCGTTTTCATATCCATGCTATTTGCTATGATATACCGCAATGTTGGAAATTATTTTAACGCTTTACGGAATGGTGTACATTTAGCGCCAAATATAATATTCAAATTGATTTTAGATTGCCAAAGAGTAATCATATATTATCATCTTCATAAAGAATACCGCAACATTTGGCGACAATTTCTCTTTCACAAAATAGCTACCAAATTGGCGACTTTTTAAATAGCGCCCAGAACCTTCAATAATTGAAATTTTCCAAGGCGTGTTGCTATGCAACTATTTTTGTTTTCGAGAGTAGAAAAAATTGTTTGTGTGTAAACATCGTGTTTTTTTTTTCTTTTTTTCTTTTTTTGAAGGAGCAATTGATGGTCTACTTTTTTGGAATGTCCAGTGCATTTTTAGAACGTAATTGTAAATGTGTAAATTTCTCATTGTTATTGTTTACCGTGCTTTTTTTTTTTTTTGAATTTAGAAGAGCGATTGATGGTCTACCTTTTGGATTTTCCAGTGCATTTTTGCAACGTAATTGTAAATGTGTACATTTTTCTTTATTTTTGTTCACCGTGCTTTTTTTATAACTTTAAAGTAGCTATTTGTGGTCCAGTCATTCTATTGTAAATATGTCAATTTCATTTTATTACTATTCACTGTTCTCTCTCTCTCTCTCCTTTTTAACTAATTTAAAAGAGCTATTCATGGTACAGTCACATTATACATTTTATGTGTCTCTACATTTTATTTTCAAAACGAAGATCTCTTTTCACGATTTGTGGAGAGCTTCTTCGTCTTGATGTGTAAATAAAATTCCGATCTAAAATCAAATTATGTGTAAAGTTTTTCACTGTTCAGTATTTTTTAATTTTTTAAAAATAATTGGTGGACTATTTGTAGATTGTTCAATGCGTAATTTCAACTTTGCTTGATTTAGAATTTTTAAAATCTTTCATGCCTATTTTCAACAACGCTTTTTAGATTTTTACATCCAAAACACCATGAGGAGACGAAATATACATCTAGGCAGAACAATGTCTGCCGGGTTCTGCTAGTACTATTATAAATGCGAAAGTTTGGATGTTTGGATGTTTGGATGGATGGATGTTTGTTCCTCTTTCACGCAAAAACTACTGAATGGATTTTAATGAAACTTTTACCATAATGTAGCTTATACATCAGAATAACACATAGGCTATAATTTCTAATGATATTTGAAAAAGTTTGATTGGTAGCGCTTTTTTTCATTCCAATTTAAGGTACATTTTTCGCATAAATCCGCGAAGGCTTCCAGCAAAGTAATTCAGTATTTAGTGCATCATCTCAACTCCCTGTCGATAGATAGAATTGCGTATATCATTTCTGCTTTTCGCATTAAATGTTCAAGGCTTTTCTCAAGTCAAATCAAAAAGTAATTTTTTTTTCAGCTTAATGGTTAATATAAAGGTTTTTACGTAGACATTGGAAACAAACGCGCCAGCTCTTGAACGAGCTTTTACTATGATTTGTATTTTAAAACATTAGTAGATTGTTCACGGCGTCAATTATATTTTCTCGAATTTTGTAAATATGTGTTTTAGAGTATCGGTAACGTAACCGCTAGAAGAGATTGGCAACTAATAAATGGATTAAGTTCATTATTTTCCAATTTGATGGAGCTTTAAATACAACTAAACGGTATTTCTTAAATTTGTTTGCTTTGATTGGTCACTTTCTCTGGGTACTTATAATAGGGCAGTTCCTTAGTATCCAATTGAACAGGAATTTTGCCAAATTTGCTGCAAGATTTTAATAACTGAGATTCTCGGCGATTTTGTGCCGAAGACTACGTAATAATACTTTACTTTTTACACGACGTAACCAAAATATAACGATTATTGTCTGATATTTATCGACTGCAGCAAAATATCAATCATCGATATAATACTCCCACATTTGAAAAGTTCAGTTTTTTTTCTTTTGTTTTCCGATTCCGGATGTATCCATTAAAAACCTTTTTAAAATTATATCAAAAAGTAAAGTAATCCACATACTAAATTAATAAAACCCTTAAACAAGACTAAAATTACCACTAATTTGCATTTTTGCATAAATAACTGCTAAATGTTTCCTATTAATTTCGAAATCATTTAGGACAAAAACTTTTAACGTCATTTTATGGTCAGCAATAGTATCTCAGTATTTGACAACTATTTTTCTGTGACAAAAATTAGTGACATAATAATACTTAATGTATTTTCATAAAGTAAGTAGGGGAGCAAAATTGTCCTAGGTATCCCAAAACAGTTACGCAAAAATTTGGCGACATTTTAAAAATCGCCAAGGGGTGTGTTCTGAGTTCTTTCAGTTCAGGAAAAAAACAAAAAAAAAAAAAAAACAAAGGTGAGTATATAAATTGTTTCTCAATATTATACTGACCCAGGCAACGCCGGGTATTTTTGCTAGCAATATTTGGAAATGGTTAATTTCAGTGCGATTGATACTGTAAATATATATTTATTTTAATATACTAAGCTTACAACATTTCCTATTTACTCAAACATTATTTGTAGCTTGCTATTTTTTTTAGCTTGCATTATTGTTTTTTATAGTTTATCCATAACATAGCCATTGTTTACTGAAGTAGCCATTATGTTTATAGATATGCACTTTAGTGTTGGGAAATTTATGAATGAGTTTCACTAAACCACCCTACACCCACAGAAACCCGGGCAGGGCCGGGTACCCGGCTAGTATATAATAGTAGTAAGATGTATATGTATATTGTTGCCTATTAAATAAATCATCAAAAAATATTAATTTATTTTTCTTTTATGTTTATATGGGGTCGTCGAGAAAATCGCAATCATGAATGGGGTCGTGAATGACAAAAGTTTAAGAAGCCCGGATTTAGATCAATCAAAATAAAAATTGCTTTTGATTCGGCGAATCGCTGAAATTAATCGACAGAGAGGAAATGCTAGGGAACAGAGAAGATGGTCGTCATTTATTTACAACGGCTTTTGATAAAATGTTTGAGTAGAATCTTCAAAATAAAGACTAATTCGGGTTGAGCCCCGTTCGGATCACAGAAAGTTCGTATTTATCAGATACGTAGTTGGTTTAACTCGTGTTCTAATTCGTGATGAGTCTTGGTTTTAAGTTAATAAAAAAGTTTCACTTATAAAAGCGCCCCCCATGAGTCCATAATATGACGTCTACGTTGATTATAGTGGCAGGAATGTCGTTGTAAGTATGTACAAACTAAGGAAGTTCGAAACAAGTGTACTTAATGCCAGTGTTTATAAGCATCGTTGTGATGTACAGTGTACACTATGTGTAATGTGCCAGCTTATTGCGTTGTTGTAAGCATAGGGCTGATACATTGTACAAAAACCTGAGTGCAGGAGCATAATAAGGTACTGCTCTGTATTATTAATTGTATTCGACTGTCTTCTAAAATAGCTGTCATCAAAACAATAGCAAAAAGAAAGAAAAAACTTAGCTTTTGAACGTATTCATTGATTTTTCCTTTTTTTAAATCTAATTTTAACCGGCTTCACAAACGGCTCAGATTACATAAGTTTTGGATCCCCGAGGTTCGGATTTCTGAGGTTACCCAGCAGTTTGTTTTTGATAAAATGATCAATCGTAAAAAATGTATGTAATGTTTTAAAACAATAGATATTTAGAAAATAAGTAACTAGAAATTAACATTGTAGCTATTCCGGCAGCTCATAGTTTATGCCAGGGGTGGCCAACCTTTTTAGGGAGAGTGCTACTATCTGGAGAGAAAAAACTCAGCGTGCCACTTTGTATTTTCCAACAAACTGAAAATTTTCAAAAGGTTAAAAATGGATTCTGAATGGCTGACTATGTAATTCTTACTCAAATGAAACATTTTTTCTCTTAAATCTGAGCAATTGAAATCTAAATAATAATAAAGATAAAACAAGTCAGAACTTGAGAGCTATCGTTAATAAAGACTTTTATAAGTTCTGTCAGTTGGCTTATGCTTAAAAAAGAAACAAATAATATCAAACATTCTATTCTTAAAATTAAACAGTCTGTACTTAATGTGGTCTATGAGTCTGTAGCTTTTTTACCAAGTCTTTAATTTTGGGATTAGTTCTTGAGAATCCTAAGAAGTTTTAGTGTTTTAAGTGCTATCGATTAATATTCAATGGTATTTAGATTTTTCTGCATTCATAACAACAAATAGTCCTTTGGAAGCGTATTTTGAACCAAATCTACAACTAAGAGCATCACGGCTAAAGTGTGTAAATGTGAAAAAAAAATTGTTGGTAAAAATTTTCAAATTTCTACATTCCGTGGATGACTTACTGTTGCAGTAAGCTCTTATATTTGATTACCAGTGCAAAAAGTTAGTAATTCTGATTTGGATTTCAGAATTGTAACAAATAGTGTCTTGCAGAGAAATAGACAAAGGATTTGAGAAGATCAGCATTTTTTTTTTATAATCCAGAAAATCATCAAACCTAACACTGAATGTATACTTAAAATAGGAGCAAAATTTTCTCCATATATCGTTGGAAAATTATTAAATTTGGGTTGAAACTTACAGTATTAAATTTAATGTTTTATTCTTTTTTCTCCAAAGTAGAGGGAAAGAAACTGATGTTTCATCATAAAAGAATGTAGATTGCCTATACTGGTTTAGGAAACTTTTTTTTTGGCTATCTTAAATTTAAATTATTTAAACGCCGGATAATAAGAGATGAAATGGCTAAATGCATTTGCTATTCTACATTCCTAAGTAACAATTCTTCATTGCTTTCCTTCCCGACATTTTAAAAAACACACTCCCTAAAATTTTAAAATCTTATAACAATTTTTCCTTTGGAGAGCTATTGCACATTTCAATGAAGGAGTAACTTGCCATGATCTCCTTTTTTCTCCTGGGAAAAGTTCACAAAACATTCAGAGTTCTAATTCGTAATTTATTAATACAGTGAACTCTAAAGAGTCACCAGCAGAGAAAAAGTCTCATTCTTTGGCAAGGAGTTTGTGATAAATAATTCGACGATAGTTTTGAAGTTTTTGTTCCCAAATTATTTTCAAGTAATGTAACAAAAACAATTTAGCGATCTTCATTTGTGCAACCATACCGAATTTTGTCCAATCTGGTTTCTTAATTTTACTTGCAGAGTTAACTTTTTTTAAAAATTTCAACACCCGTAGCTGAAACTATTGCAGATCAAGAATCCACTCCGCAGTACCGAAAGTTTCATTCGTGTCTAGCACAAATATGCTTTACAAAGCATTGTCTGTAGCGTCACAGCTTTCGTTGGATGTCCGAAGCTAACGCTAAATACTTTGCAATATTGTAGTTAAGACAATTTGTAAGCCAGACTCCTGACACTTTATCGTCATAGTATCATTATATTTATCAGTTCAAAGATTTACTTTTTATCAATATTTTTGAGATCGACATTTTCCCCTCAATTTTGGAATTTTTTCAAAAAGTCTTCGCGTGCCACTGTTACTGCTCTGCCGTGCCACATTGTAGCACGCGTGCCGCGGGTTAGCCACCCCTGGTTTATGCACTTGATATTGATAACAAATAGAATTGAAGCAGTTTTCAAGAAGTTTATCATTTTCAAAGACAGTTAAACCTGAAACAATTAAAACTGCTTAAAGCACTTCATTTTCACTTTTCAGTCTCTGAAATTGTAATTCTTGGTTGTATATCTTTATAGGACTGTTCCAGTTTTGTAAGAAACATGTCTTTTATATTTTAAAAAAAAACCTAGATTCCTCTTTTCTACATGATTTTTGCATTAAAAATAGTGCAGAAAAGGAAAAGAAGTAGTGTTTTACTTTTTTTCGTCCTTATGTAGTACTTAACTTATAGTAAGTAGTAGAAGTAAGATAAAAGCAATCAATAACAAAATAACTTCCAAAACACTGAATTCTGGATGAAATAAACAGCCAGATATGAAACATGTGGGTCACATAAAATTATCTCAAGCATTGGCAGTTTTACAATGTTGCAAAATTGAGGGAGCCCTTATGTCACATGACATAGGAGCTGCCAATGAGAATACAACTGACTCCTGAAAATTAATTTACGTGATTCTGTTCTCCTCTGAGGGGGGGGGGGGCAAAAATGCCTTGCGGCGGGCCTAAAAACGAATAAATTTTTAATTAATCTCAATCAATGTTACAGAAACACGAGAAGCATGCTTTTTCATTAACCCATTATTTCATCCCCTCCCCTTACTTTTGATATAAATTTTAAAATTCAAGATTCATAACTACATTATTTCAAATTTTCAAACTTTTCAAGAAGCACTATTGAAATTTTTTCTCATGTATTTTTATTTTTTAAGTAACGAATGAAGATTTTTTTTTTCTTAGCAGCGACAGTTAGTTTACAAAGCTAGCATTTTGACCGCTGCTCCTGCTCTCTGAAGATTAGGCAACACATTACCCATGTTTGTTGTTTTTATATGTTTAAATTGTTTTTTGAATTTTCAAATGTTTCGCTAAATTTTCAAAAGTTTTTAAAATTTCAAATTGTTCATATCCAGGGCCTGATTACTGAATAGGCCAACTAGGCCACGGCTTAGGGCCTCCACAATTTAGGGGCCCACAAATTGCTAAAATTGCTGTAGTCAATGTCTAAATTCGTTTTATCCTATGCCTAAAACTAAAGCCTCAGTACAGGGGACCCCAAAAAAGTATTTGGCCTAGGGCCCCGTGATATCTTAATCGGGCCCTGTTCATATCCTTTTAATGTTCTTGATTCCTCTAACTTTAAATATTATTCGGGCCCTGGTGGATGACCAACTTCCGATGACAAAGGAGGCTGACAATTATGTGCCAAGTTAGGTCACACGCTTGAACATCTCCATACGGAAAAAATGAAAGTATCATGCTAGGAGAAACCGACTCATTAGTTTCAACATTGGTGGGTTCCGGAGCCCAATATTGATGAGCTCTGCTACTAACCACTAAATTTGTAAAAAATTCACTGCAAAAAGAATGAGTGAACTTCCATACAAATTAAGCTCTGCTTTCAACTCGAAAGACGCACGCATCCAGTAGCGTATATTGATAAAGATGCGCTCTCCCGCAAGATTTGTAAGTGCGCCCCCAGCCCCTATTAAAATATAAAAAATATTTTTCCCGAGTAACTTATAGTACTATTTTTCGGGGTCGTGCGCTCTCCAACCTCTTGCCCCACCCCCCGCTCCACGGGAGCAGCGGAGGTACTATGTATGCCACTGCATGCATCTGTATATTTTGAAATTTTTATTTTACCCAAGCTGATGCTCTTGCAAAATTAAAGGATACTATTTCTTCACGATTAGTTCATTTTACTTTTATTTATGTATTTATTTATTTTGGACGACTATAGGCAGAGGGTCCCCGATGCGAGGTCACTGTGACCTGCCGAAAAATTCCTCTTTGCTAAATTTTGACCGATCATTCGGAAATCCTGAAAACCTTTAAAGCAATGTTGCAGTTTCTTTTTTTAATCTTTTTGAATTATGCTTAATTTGTTTTCACATCACAAGTAGCTATATATGCAAGATTTTTTTAATTATTATTATTATTGTCACATTCAGTAAAATTCGGAGCTTAATTTAGCAAATTGAGAATTTTGCTCTTCCCAAGACATTAGGTTCCGCGCCACTCTGATTACAGAATAATTAGCATAGCCCTAATGGAACACTTGGGATTAAAACTAATTTTGATCGCCATTAATAAACAGTAAATATACTTTTTCCTTTTTTCCAGGATAAGAATTCAAGGAGAAAAGCAGAGAGAGATGCAGAAATATTCGTTGGAGGAAAACCAGCGACTGACTCCTCCACTGCATCCAGCAGATGCTATCTCGGACCGGAAATGACGTTTCCTTCGTTGCTTTTAGTTAGTGAAGAGAGCGCGGAGGCCGCCATTTTTGATCACGCTCTGAAATTGCTGGATTTAATCAAAATAAATTTCATTTGAAAGAATCACTCAACGCCAGTGGTGCACCCGTAGGCGTAGCCAAGGGGGTGGGTGGGGTGGCAGGGAGGGGCAGCTGCACCCCCTTGATCAGAGCCAGGGGCACTCCGACGGGAAATCACTGTGACCTCCCAACATTTTTCTTCTTAGCTAATTTATTTTTCTTTTGATACTTTTTATGGTTGCATGTTGGCACACATATGCTTCAAAAAACTTCTAAAATAACTGAATACAGTGAAAAATATTTCTAATAAGAATTCAATGTGTTATAATAAACTCTGTCGATTTAACAAGAAAAGGTACAGTTTTGCACAGAGTCAAATTACAAGAACGGCACTTTTCTTTTGCTTGGGAGAATTTGTACTTTTTAGGAGGTCGCAGTGTCCTTCAAGAATTGGTGTGAATGTGGTGGAATGACCTCTGAAAACTCTTGGGAGAATTGTAACTTCTTGGGAGGTCACAGTGACCTCCCATTGTTGGTGCTCCTGCTTGCTCCTCCCTAACGTGAGTCCTGGCTACTCCCATGGGGGAGCACCCAGGTTTGTTTCCAGGGAGTGAAAAACAGTAAAGTGAGGAACTCCGACATATGTTAGCAAGTTGATGTCTTGAAAACCGCAATCAAAAACTCCGCAATGAAACCATAGAACAGCTGCAATACAATTTATGTGGGTGAAATGCTAAAATTGCAGTTATTTGACGTCACTGGTTTCGTTTTCAAGGCGCGCTTTTTTCTTGCGCGTATGTTTTTAAAAAATCATTAAAAATCAATCATTGTGCTTTGAAATTTGGCGATGGTGAATTTTTGTGTTTTGTCAGTGTCTTAACAATATCTAGTAGTCAAAGTAGGTATATTGAATAAGCTGAAAATTCCCTATTATACACATAAACAAAATAATATTTTTGTTTTTCCAGTATTAGAAATAAAATATTCGAATATTTATAAATTGACATGCTGCAAATTTATATGTTTAAAAATATGTGCTTAAGCTTGTTGATTCACCCTACTTTTTATCTAAATATCTTACAAAATTAAATTAAGTGCAACTTAAGGACTAAGCAGAATTCCAAACTTTCAAAATTACAAACGTCTGCATAACCATTTGATTGGATTGCTGGATGAGTTAAGGGTGTGGTGCCCGTTACAATAAAAATTAATGATTACATTGAATCTGTTAATATTTTTAAGACTAAGATAGTTTCTGATAGCTATCTTGAACTATTGAATGTCCGCTCTGTTATATTTGTAAAAATGATTCCATAAAGAAAAAAATATAGTTTTTTTCCCTTTGAAATTCTAAACAATTCTTGAAGAGCCCTTAAAATTGCAGTTTTAGAATTATTTCATTTTATGCTTGTTTAGTGATTGTAACCGATCTTTATGAGCATAATGACTTTTTTAAGGATTATTTGTTTGCTATGTTACACGAAATGGTTTAAATATTTTTAAATCCTTCATAAATTACCTATGTACAAACCACTTTTACCTTATTCGACACAAAAATAAATAAAGAATCAATTTTTTAAATATGATTAAATAGTGGAAATTATTCAACTTGAGAAACAAAATGCAAATAGTTTTGGATATGATTTGTACTACTATCGTGAGTGCCAAGCTATGAGCGATAACTCAAAGCATGTGAGCTTAGCTGATGGAGTCTACTTCGAGTTAGCTTGTAGCTAACCCTTTCCCGCTCGCTCCCGTCAAAATCACAGGCTGGGTTTCCGCCCTTTATTTCTCGCTCCTGTGATATTTCCGGGCTGATGAGCTAACGTAGTAACACGCCAATAAGAAAAAAACTAATTCAACTTTTTTGACCGAGAACATTTTTCTTCTCATTTTAGACAACAGATAACTGCATCAGGATTTTTAGATAAATTCCTTTTTTGTGTTTAAAATAAAACGCATATTTTTTACCTTTTCCCTGCTTGCTGGAAAACCAACATTAAGTCATAATACCTCTGAATGTTGGCTTTTCCAAAAAATATACTTTTACAATTTCAAGCTAAAAATAAATCAAAAATTAAAAATAAATGCAAATGTTGCTCTTTGTTCAAAACCCATATTTTTTTTACTTCTTCCTTGCTTGCTGGAAAACCAACATTAAGTCATAATATCCCTGAATGTTGACTTTTCCTGAGAAATATATATTTAAAATTTCGAGCTAAAAACAAATTATAAACAAATGCAAATGTTGCTAATACAAAAATTTTCATGTATACGAGGCGTATTTTTAAAGTAAGTACCGTTTTGATGTAAATAAAAAACAGACAGAAATATCCTTACAACTGTATTTTTACGAGAAAGCCCACACCTTAAATTACTACTCTACATAACTGCCATTAAATGTAGGGCACTTATCATATCGTACAATAAGCCTCAAAATACATCCACCGATTGAGAGTGCGGCCACAGGCGGCTTGTACACACGAGCGCCCTGATGGGAGGTCACGGAAGGTCATTGTGACCTCCCAATAATTTCCGCATTCGGCACATTTTTCTGACCATTCGGCAATTTGAAGACAACATTGCAACATTGAGACAATTCGCTCTTTTTGGTTTTTAGAATTCTTTTATTAAAAAATTCCTAATGTTTTTTTCACAAAATGTTATGCATGTACAACATGTGTGCATGCATGTATTTTATCATTCGGTAAAACTGCAACTTCATTCGACAAATTGATGATTTCCCCCTCCCAAATATTTTAGTTCGGGGCCCCCCTGCTTGTACAAAAGGGGCAAGGGGGTCGACTGCCCCTCATTTTCAAAAGTAAAGAGACCTTGCCCTCTCACTTTTCAGAGTTAAAAAGTAATGTTCAATGAAAAATGATTTTTTTTACTTAATGGATTAATTTATTTCACAAAAATAAAAGCTGAATATTCCTCAAAGTAGACTTTTTTTCATGTTATTTCATAAAACTGGAGCTTTGAATCAGAATGGGGCCTTCCGTCATAATTTTTGATTCACTTCTCAGACAGTTTTTACAGTTCATTTAATCAGTACCGTTAAAAGCCAATCATATAAAAAAATGTTGCTATAAAAAAAAGCTTATGGAGATGCTGCCTCAACCCCATTTGTTGACCCCCCCCCCCTTTTTTTCTGTGCACCTGCCGCCTATGCGTGCGGTAATTCGTTTTTTTACTGTAAAAGGTTTAAAAGCTTTCAATATTCATCGCAAGATTTCTTCAGTACGTGGTGAAAATATTATGAGCGATGGAACGGTTAGGATTTGGGTCCGAGCGTTCAAAGATGGCCACTCTAATGTGCACGACGAGAAACGAAACGGTCGACCGTTGGTCATTAATGAAGATATTGTACAACAGCAGCCCAGATCGAACATCCAGTGACTACCACCTATTTACGTATCTGAAGCAGCGAGCGCTTCGGTGGCTAGTGCCACGACAATGACGGTGATGTCAGGATGGTCGTAATACAGTGGATGACAAAGCAGGCGGCATATTTCCTTGAAGAGGGTCTTTTAAAGCTGATTGTACGATATAATAAGTGCCTTTCACTTGGTGACAATTATGTAGGAAAAAATCATAAATATATCTTTGCATGTTTTTAATTTATACCATTACGGTACAGACTTTAAAAAAACGCCTCGTACTTTTCAGGATAAAAAAAGGGGCGCCTTTTGTGACCGTTTTCTTGAAAATTAACCGATCATGAAGGGGTTAATGGATTTGCTATTTTCATACATACACTAGGTGGCCAAAAGTATCCGGACACTTTCAAAAATTTACATTTTTAGATATAACTCGAGAAATAAGTGATCAATTGTTCTTTAACTTTAGTCATACAAAATACATTCTTCACCGAACATTTCCAAGTTGAAATTAAATTACCCTTGCATTTGGGGGACGATAAAAAGGGGGGTCGAAAGAAAAACCGCTTTTTGACCATAACTCTTTGAAAATAGCTCGGAATAAGCTATGCATTTCAGTAATTAATTAACATACTATGTATAATTACTGTACAAATTCAAATGAACGTACCACTCTTACTTCCGAAGATATGAAACATTTTTTAAAAAACGGCAATTTTATTTGAAGGGTTTTTGCTCATAACACGCAGAGTTTTTGATCAAACCTTATCAAAACTTCAGGAAAGATGACAAAATACAAGAGAAAGAACATACTAAAACGGTTTTTAAAAATATTAAAAATCCGATGAGATATGAACGTTAAAAGGAAATAATTTTGCACGGCGCATGCGCGAAAGACAGAAATTTATAACTACAAAAATATTGTAGCCTGGTGAATACTGCATCTTATAAAAAAAGTTCCAGTAGAATATCGTAAAAATTGAAAAAGATATCAGTGATCTAGTGAGCTGTAATTCATTCATTTGCAGTCAATTCATAAATGGAGAGGGGTTGTTCACAAATAGTGTGGGGACAATCGAGCATATTTTTCAATGTTAAATTGTATACTGTTTAAAAATTTATATTTGGCATAGAAGTCACATTTCGCCCATTCGGCCAAAAAGACCTTATAAGTAGGTGGCCAAAAGTATACGGAGACCCCCTGAAACGTTGATTTTGAACGATGACGAAATAACCTTTATTTTAAAAATAGCTCTTTGTGGACAGACACTCACTATGTATGTATTGTCTGCGAATGAATGAAATACAGCTCACTAGACCGCTGATATCTTTTTCAATTTTCATGATATTCAACTGGAACTTTTTTTATAAGATGCAGTATATACCAGGCTACAATATTTTTGTAGTTATAAATTTCTGTCGTTCGCGCATGCGCCGTGAAATTTTTTTTCCTTTTAACGTTCATATCTCATCGGATTTTTAATATTTTTAAAAACCGTTTTAGTATGTTCTTTCTCTTGTATTTTGTCATCTTTCCTGAAGTTTTGATAAGGTTTGATCAAAAACTCTGCATGTTATGAGCAAAAACCCTTCAAATAAAATTGCCGTTTTTTAAAAAATGTTTCATATCTTCGGAAGTAAGAGTGGTGCGTTCATTTGAATTTGTATAGTATTTATACATAGTATGCTAATTAATTACTGAAATGCATAGCTTATTCCGAGCTATTTTCAAAGAGTTATGGTCAAAAAGCGGTTTTTCTTTCGACCCCCCTTCTTATCGTCCCCCAAATGCAAGGGTAATTTAATTTCAACTTGGAAATGTTCGGTGAAGCCTATATTTTGTATGACTAAAGTTAAAGAACAATTGATCACTTATTTCTCCAGCTATATGTAAAAATGTGAATTTTTGAAAGTGTCCGGATACTTTTGGCCACCTAGTGTATTCGAGCGTATATATCATATCCAGGCATAAATAGAGATGTTTGGCTTCGAGGAAGGTACCATAAATTCAAACTAACTCACACAAGTACATTGGTTTCACTCCAGTTCATATACTCAGTGGCATACCTAAGGGTTTGAGGAGTGACCCTTGCCCCGGGCGCAGCAGTCAGGGTGGGAGCGGCAAAAAAAGTTAAGGAAATTATTTTAATTTTATTTGTAGAAAAATATCAAAGAAAAAAAAAACTCGCAAGAATAAGAGTTCGAGAGGAAAATGAAAATTCTAATGTGAAGAAACATTCGGCATCGTTAAAAGCATTTCAAAAAAATCTGTCAAAGTTGCAATATTGTCTTTAAATTTGCCGAATAATCAAAATTTTTCGAATAAGGAATTTTTGGGAGGTCATAGCGACCTCCCGTGACCCCCAATTGAAGCGACCCGTGGGGAGGGACGCAATTATAGCTCAGGGCTGCTGCATATTCTACGAATTTTTTTCGTAGCTTGACACTCAATAAGTTAACTAGCCATTAATCTCCACTCTGCACAGTGCACAGCAAAGGGCGAAAGAAACTTCTGATGATCAGATCAAAGATGTCCGACCCGCTGACCCTGCACCAGTCTCCTCTCCGGCCGCGGGAGAAAGGCTGCTGACCTCCTCTCTCTCTCTGCGGTTGTAGAAGAAGACAACGGCCGGCTTGAAGGTCCACAAACGAGTCTGGAATTGGGACACTTTCCGTGGAACAACAGAACCCTTTTCCGTGGAAGGTCCGCCCACCGCTCCTTTGGCCGCAGGCCTCGAATTTGCCAGCTAGACGGAAGAAATAGCCTTTTTGAAGAAACAAAAATTTCCGAGACCCATACTAATGATTTCCAAAGATAATGCTTTTTACTTAGATAATGCTTGTATAAGTGCGTATGTATGTATGTCGCATAACTCAAAAATGGTATGCCATAGAAGCTTCTAGTTTGGTGTGTAGGCTCTGAGGGAGGGCTAGGCACCTCCCTTCGTGATTGTATTCGAATGTTCCCAAGGCGATCTTTTACCTCCATTTTTTGGGGGAAATCAGTGTTAATTTCAATGCAGACTAAAATGATATGATTTGGCGCGACTACTTGGCGATATATTGCCAAGCTTTTGATCGCCAACTGTTTGCCTCCAAGTTGGCGAAAAAAAAGGTTTTTTGAATGTACGTTCAATTTGGCACTATTGGCGATATTGTGCAAAAAGTCCACTGAATGACGTTAAAAATCGGCGATATTTAGAAAATAAATCATTGCAAAACATTTTTTTGCATTAATTCGTGGCAAACTAGGTGTGCAAATGTTTTCATTGTTATTTTGCTCACTAAGGCACTATTTTAACACTTAAGGCATCTATTATGAAATTTAAACGTAAAAAGAAGTAGTGTGGGGTCCACCGCAGATTTGTTACTTACAATGTCATTGGTCCCAGTTGATTTACCTATAGTTTCCATATAAGAAAATATTTTTCGTTACTGTTATGAGTTGGAAATATTTATAGAGCTGCTCTAGTCAAGAGCGGATTCAGCTTCTAGTTTAGGAGGTGGTCATTTCCGGAAAGGGATGGGTCGTACAATTTATGTACGAAAATGGGGGTGTGCTGCGGCTTTTTTTTTTCGAAATATATGTCCCAAAAATGCCATTTTAGGCTGATTTGCTCGTTTAAGAGGAGGGGGGATCATGACCATTATACCCTTACCCCCCTCTGAATCCGCGCCTGGCTCTAGTAAGTTGACCCCCGCCATTGACAATGTCTCCCTCTTTTTGGTTTGGGTGGAATAGGAATGGTGATTGCCGCGGATTTGAGTTTGTGAATGCTTTGATAAAGTAACTACGAAAGTGACCATCAGTGCATCAGTAGCGCACTCATGAGAGTAACTAAGGGGCTTAAGTTCCTCCCAGAAGCCTGAAAACTAGCCCCTTTGACAAGAACAAAGAAAGTCTAAAAATGCGTTTTTTCGTCTTTAGTTTCAGAAAATTTCTGGGAAAGAGACCCCATTCCACAAATTCCTTCCTAATTTCAGAAAAAAATTCTAAATGTTTATTTCCAGGAATATTTTCGAAAGTGAGCCACGATTCTACGAATAATTCGCCACCTGGTCAAATCGTCATCCAACTCGTAAACAAAGAAGGCGTGACTTCACTGAAGAAGAGGTGAAACCCCACTGAACTGTATCTTAATCATAGGTAGTTTCTTGACGGCAGGGACAATTTTAGGGATTAGCATGGAGTCGAAAAGGACCGGAACTGAATCTCTTTCCAATTGTTTATTTTCCAGAGGGACGCCACATGACGAGAGTACTATTCTGGTTTGATTTCAATGTTACAAAGAAGCTGAAATATTTTGTTTTGGAAGAGGGGAAAGGGTTTTTACGCATGGTTGAATGTAGAATAGAATAGGTTAATATACATAGTAACTTTATTAGCAAAAAATACTTGTAAATAAAAAACACACAACTTATTTCACTTGCTATGCTTTTAAGCACATTGGATGTCGGTTAATCGAATCAGCCGCTTTAATGAAGCAAAATGTGAAAGACAGAACTTAATGCAGCTTTATTGAATTAGCCGCTTTGTTGAGTCAGCCGCTTTTTTGAATCTAAACTATTTAGGACAAACGTTCTTCATATAAGCAGCGGCTACTGTATCACATTTTTTAAAAAAAATTAAATAAAGTGTTTCGTGTTCTGATTTTTTTTTCTCGTTTGCATAATATGTATCCATTTTTTTTTTCTTCTAACGAGTCGCCGTAAGTGTTGACAGGATAACACAACGAAAAGATATTTTATTTTATTTATTAATTTTTTTTTAAAGTTTCAAATATAATTACTGTAGCTATTGTACAGTACAGTACTATGTTTTTCGTAGTGGTTCATTTTATTACGGCTGCAGATCGCAAGCACCGTACTGTTTCATTTTATGCATTAATTTTGTGCATCGTAATTGTATTTTAGATTCAATAATACAGCTTTTTAATGCCTGGCGTCCCTTTTTAGGGAGGTTATTCGGTATAAATGTCCGTCTAAAAGAGCGAGTTTTCTCACCCACGTTGGGTTTTAACATTTTGTAAGTCCCACGTTGGGATTTGACAAAATGGACCGACATTTTTGTGTTCCAACTGAATTCACCACGTGGTGATAAGGGGGTATAGTGGTAGGGAATTACGAAGTCGAAGGGAATATTTTCTCTCTTTAAGCTCAGTGATTGGGACAGGGCGTCATTTCAAGTTTTTCCAGGGGGAGGGCAAAGGGTCAAAATACAATGCAATTTCATCGGAAAACATAAAAAACCACGCCCACGTAAATCCATTGATTTCTCAAAGCCCCCTTGACCTCCTAAATGACGGGCCTGGACAGGGATAGATAATCCCTACCACTTTTCCCTTCCCACTGTGTAGGGAGATCACTGAAGCGTGGCAATACCTGACCTGTCAATCACATGGTGGCGAATTATCCTTGTGGCAAAATGGGAGAGACACGGTGAGCTACTAACCAGCTAATTTCCCCATGTCTTGGCCAGAAGTAGCTTAAAATGCAGTTTTGAGACTTCAATTTCAATATTTTTCCAGTATAAAACTTTTGTCTAACATTTTAAAAATTATCTAAAAAACCTGTTTTACGCAGGAGAACTCTTCAACATCTTCTTCTTCACTTTTAGGATCATCAAACATAATTTAAAATTGCGTTTTCAAAGCTTACTAGTGGAAAAATTACCGAGGAGAGCCATTTTTTTTTTTTTTTTTTTTTAAATGGAGGGGGTCTTTTTGAAATTTCATTGACATTGCCTTTCACTTCATGTATATATCGGGGTTCCTCAAAAAATTTCTAGTCCCTGTTCTTCAAGAAAAAATCCTGGGTGAGCCACTGAGTAACAAAACTCAATTCAGCGCCAATTACCCATTACCATAACCCGAAAAAGGGGGAATCATTGTCAACATCGAGGGTCAACTTACTTCAAGAGAAACAAGCTTCTTTAACAGAAGGAAATTAACAAGAGAGTCATTAGATATGCCATGATGAAATGAAAACGAAAACTAACTTTAAGTCATTTACATAATGAATATCACTTTTTACATCTTGACATACGTTGACGTCTTGGGAGACATCATTCTTTCTAAAGCACCGTACACAGCTGTATCCGAGACGTTCTGGGGGTGCTGGGCCAAGGGTTTGCTCGGCCCTCGGTCTGGTTTTAAAAAACAAAAAAGAACAGAGCGCTCTTCGGGGCCCTATCCCGGTTAAACCACGAGTTGTGGTAGATACGGGGGACCCGGGAGTGTGTGATGTGTGATGTATCCGAGCCGTCAATTGAGTGTCATTGTAGACTAATGTCTCCGAGATATTATTTTCTTCAGGTGTCATTGAGGACCTGGAATTCTGCGAGACGTCAGTCATTTCATGTGCCACACCTTGATGTTTCCGAGACGTCATTAATTTCATTCGTCATTGCAGACTTTGATGTCTCCGAGATGGACGTCAATCATTTCAGGTATACCATTGTAGACTGACGCATCCGTGACATCATTTGCTTCATTTCACTTTGATGTCTCCAAGACGTCAGTCATTTAAAGTGCCATTGATATATACGTTTCTGAGACGTCATTCATTTTCTATGCCATTGTGAACCTTGATGTGTACTTGACGTCATTAATTTCATATGCCATTGTAGACTTGACGAATCCATGACGGCATTAGTGCCACTGCAGACTGATGCCTCCAAAACGTCATTTTTTTACGCGCCACTGCGGACCTTGATTTTTTCGAGACGTCAGTCATTTCGTGTGTCATTGTGGAACTTGATGTCTACGAGATGTCATTTATTTCATTTTCAATTTGTAGATTTTGTTCCCTCCGAGACGTCATTTATTTCAAGTGCCATTGTAAACTGGCGTCTCCAAAGTGTTTCATTTCATATCAGTAACTGACTCGTCCAACAATCTGACTAACTCACTCCAGTCCCAAGTTCTGATCGTTGAAGTATATTGTCGAAATTGAAAATTTCCTAAAAATTGATTAAAGGTCATTTGCTGCTTTTTACAACGTTCTAGTAAATGAACACTATTTATAAAAAAAAAATTATTAAAACGCTCCAAATCATAGTAATTCCTATATTATTTCTGCACCGTTTCTCAGATAAAACTAACTAGGTTACAGCTTATTCCACAAATATCCTACAGTTGCGTTTTTCAGAGTTCAATGTCGAAAAAATTTCAGAAAATGCAGTTGAACCCTCAACATTCCCTTACCATCTTCAACCTAAGCCTAACCATAGCCTAAGATTGCGATTTTTAGATTTAAATATCGAAAACTTTCCTGAGAGTACCCCCGAATCTTCCCTACTTCCTTAAAGTTAACAAAACTTGTCGAAAATTGCATCTTCAAAAGTTCAATTTTGAAAAATTACCAAGAGGAGCCAAGACCCCCTGCTCGTATTACCTGCTTTAGAAATCACCTGTCATAATATTACGAGTGCGGATTTCTTCCCCGTTTCATTTGTAGAAACATAAAACCCAACAAGTAGGGTCCTTTCGCAATTCGTGATTGCAAAAAAAAAAAAAAAAAAAAACCATAATTTGAATTGAAGATGTCAAAATTCAAATAAACGCCTGGAGTCGGGTTCTGGACGTTTATCTCTTTCTCTCTCTCGCCCTCTCTCTCTCTCTCTCGCCCTCTCTCTCTCTCTCTTTTGTGTTGCTGCTTTTGAGGAATACTCAAGGCCCAAAAAACATTGTTTGAACTCCTGGCTTCGAAAAAGTTTAAGATCTTTCCGCAGATCAAAAGCCATGAATGTGCTGCAGACTTCAGCATCAAACTCTTCGCATTAAGTTGTCGTTATCGTCATCACTTTTATTATTTTTTGTTTCATCTGCATTCGCTTCAATTTGAGCTATAACATTCTCGGAAATGATAATAACTGTGGCCCTTGTATAATTTTTAAATCTCCATATATTATTTCTCTAAGCCGAATCCTATACCCGGTCGAAACTCGCTCATTTCTTTATCGAATTGCAAGAAAATGTATGATTTTGAAGCTTATCCCGCGGGCTATTGACGAAAATTAGACCCACCCTCTAAAAAGTGTCGGTTCGTTTTTTATTCGAACTTCAATTTTTGGGCACAAAATTGACTCTATCTAGCGAAATAATTGTCGTATCGTCTCCATTTTGATTTCATTCGAAAGATTAAAAAAAATGCGTTCTTTAGAACGTTTCTCCGCTAGCGCCGCGTAACGAGAATCTCGAAAATCCACGTTTAAGCGACTTATAAGCGATTGAAGTTTGAAAAAGTTAAATTTTTTGCTCAACGGTTAAAATCGTTTTACCATTGTTGTTCAAATTAATTTTAAATGCGACATTTCAAGCCAAGGCTTAGCTCGGTAAACCTTAATTGTAACTTTTATTGTTTCAAAATACTATGGTAGTTTTGCGATAACGTTAGTATTTAGTTTAGTGGTAGCCTTGGGTATTTGATTTTAATATAGGGTATCACTTTTGTAGTAGTTGTAAAAGTGAACGTGTCTTTGATCTCTTTGAAAAGTTGTCAGAACGACGGCAGTAAACCGCCTTAGCAGGGGAGCGAAACTAAGACACCAAATCTAACACATCCAATCGAGGACTGAAATCTTTGAACCTGAATAACTCAATTTTAAGTTTAGAGTTTTTTTTTTTTTTTTTTTTTTTTTTTTTTTTTTTTTTTTTGCGGAATTCCGCACGGGTCACCTAGTACCATCCTAATCCACTAAGTAAGAAAAGGGGGACCTCATTAGCTGTTCTCAGAGTTTATGACTCATTACTAACTTTCGATTTGCTTCTATGTGTTTTAAAAAATTCCAAGAAAGGATTAAATCAGTTGGGATTCAATAGAAAATTTAATGAATAAAAAAATATTGTTCTCTTTAAGCAGGGCTTGCTCGAAAAATCAAATTATGTTTCTATAGACTTAACATTGTGACAGCCAAAACTTTCTGGTTGGCTCGTTAAATCCGGGTACTTGTTAAAGCAATGCTCCTTTCAGCGAGTTCGACTCTCTTCTACCCACCATTGATTTTAAGAAACTTTGGAGTTTTAAAGGTAGAAAAATTCAATGTTTAAAATAGTGCTATGGATGAAAAAGCTAAATTACGGGAAAAGTCTTCAAGAAAAAAAAAGGTATATAGTTAACGATAAACATAGCAACACAAAAATAAATTTAAAAAGAAAAAAATGAAGAAATAAAGAGAAAGGCTGACACTTTACTAATACAAAGAAAGAGTGAGAGACAGAGAGAGAGAAAAAACGCACCGGCTATAAATATAGATTTAAAAAAAAAAATGTTCACAAACTTCAGGGAAACTGCAAAAATACAAATATAAGCAGCAATGAAAAAAAGCTTTAAATACAAATAAAATTTTTGAAACTAAAGGAAAATAAGGTAATAAGAGAGGGGGGCAGGTTCAAAAAAATGTTTTTGATGCATAACAGAAGGCGGGGGAGATTGATAATGAGTTTTCTGAGGGACTGCCATCCTTATGAGGCGTGTTTACAACCACACAATGTCAAATGCTGAGAGGTCACTATACCTCTACCCTGATTTCGAGTCAGTCGTCACACATCAGTCGTTCTACCAGAATAATGAAATCAAATTACGTTTCATATCTACTTATGAATGAAATTCTTCAGAGCCCTACGGCTATGATCAGTGGCGTACACAGCACGCTCCCTCCCTCCCCCCTCCCAGCCCCCTCGAGGTGTGAGGGCGCAAGATCCAGAATATTTGTCTGGGTGTATTTTGCTTGGGAATCTCTGAGGCAGTAACTGCAAATTTCTCATCGCTCTCTTTTTGCATTTTTGCCATCTTTTGCACTTTAGCTTTACTGTACAAGCTTGCTTGTTAGGTTTCCGCTGAAAATTAAACACTTAAGAAACGTCAAATTCCAACATTTCCCCATTGGCAGTCCCCATTGGAATCCAAAACGCATTTCTTCAACTGTTTCAAGAATATGTAAATCACCACCAACTCGGTTATTCGATCCATGGACTGCAGTTTCGTACTTATTGGCATTCGTCAGCCTGGAATAGGAAGTAACTGAGCAGGAGGCAAAGCATTCTCTTATAGAAATAAAGGGAGCAAAAAAACTGGTAGCTAATGTAAAATTAGAACACCACACACAGTGGTACGGTACAACTCGTAAATTTAAGGCAGAACTCTCGCTGGTGTTCTAATTTTACATTAGCTACTAGTTTGTTGACTCCCTCTACTTCTATAAGAGGGTTTTTGCCTCCAGCTTGGTTGCTTCCTATTCCAAGCTGACGAGTGCCAATAAGCACGAAACTGCAATACTTAAATGGAATAACGGAGCTGGCGGTATGTTGCATGTTTCTGCCTCAGCCGTGGTTTGGGCGGTTAACTTACTGCTTTGTATCTCTTAGGCAGGGATTCAAGTGAAACACCATCACCATTGCAATCGCTTCGAATTGCAATCGCTACTGGAAGTGAATTACATTATCATCAACTTAACTTGGCACTGACGTCACTACGGGTGGAGTCAATAAGAGCTCACAAGCAGTCAGTGATCTCCTCTTATTCGCCAAGTAGGCTGTGACGTTTTATCTAGCTCGTTTTTCATAGGCAAACGTCACGCGCTGACGTCACGATGTTGTTATCAAGAAACGTTCTAATGTAATTCATTTCCAGTAGCGATTGTAATTTGCGATAGCCTGTTTCACTTGAATTCCTGCCTAAAAGTCATTACTTCAGATACTGCCACTTTGCCTTCCCACGGCAATGCAGTCCTTTTTAAAGAATTTTGTAATTTACCCTAGTTATAGCTATTACTTTAATTTTACTTTTGAAAGTTATGGAGATTGACACTGCACCCCTCTATCAATACTCGTGGACAAAAAGAAGAAATTCATCCTTTTCGTGATGTATTTTGTATTTTTAAAAATATTTGTACTTTTGTTACTTTTTGAATTGATTGAATTTTATTTTTAAAAGGCAGGAGGTGAAAGTGAACTCCTTGCCGACATTCATGGACATAAACAGGACATTAATGTCTTGATAGTTTAACTATTTTGCATTTTGTCCTTTTTAAAATGAATTTCGTTTTATTCTTTTTAACACGAATGGTTATTCTTAAATTATCAATATATATATATATTTTTTTTTCTTGATTTTTTTTCCCCTAAAACAACTGTGTGAATTTACAACCCGCGCCAGTGCCCATGCACGTTGCACTCAACCTAACTGAAGACAGAACAAAGACCGTTTAAGGTTTTAAAAAAAGCATTAAAGAAGCATGAAAATTTCGATCACGTGTATTCACATGCAAAATCTTGGGACACACTGAATATGAAAATAAACATCAAGTACCAAGATCATTGAACTTAATACCACAG